>APFE030863015.1:1221-25131 GCA_000404065.3 Pinus taeda | reverse complement strand
TCATAGCCTGGAGGTTGTTCAACATAAACCTCTTCTTTTAACACTCCATTTAGGAATGAAGATTTAACATCCATCTGATAAATCTTCCATTTGTGTTGTGCTGCAATAGACAACACTGTCCTTACTGTTTCCATCCTTGCTACTAGTGAAAAGGTTTCATCATAGTCTTTGCCTTGTTGCTGCTTGTAGCCTTTCACAACAAGTCTTGCTTTGTTCTTGTCAATCTTGCCTTCAACATTGCTTTTGGTCTTATAGACCCACTTAACTCCAATGGCATCTTTGCCTTCAGGGAGGTCCACTAACTCCCATGTTTTACTCCTTTTAATTGCACCAATTTCTTCATTCATTGCTTCAATCCATTTATCTTCATTTACAGCATCTTCAAAATGAATTGGGTCATCAACATGACAGTACAAAGAAAATAATGAATTCAGACCGGTATTGTTACTTACCTCCCCTTGTTCATAAATCTCATTCAGATTTCTGAATCTTGGTCTTCTTGGTGTGCTTGGAGTTCCATCCGAACTTGAAGGTATTTCTGATCCATGTGGTGTGCTTGAAGAAGCACTTCCTTGACTTCTTAAGGCTGTTCGAATTCCAGCTTGTGGTGTGGTTTGCTGAATTTGCTGTGGTGGAGGAGGAACCACCAAGGAAGGATTATTTGCTGCTGTCCCTTCCTCTTCTTCTTCGTGAGACACAATTATCTTCACATTCACTGTCTTCTCTAAGCTTCAATCCCAAGCTTCATCTTCAATGAACTACACATCTCTGCTTACAATCAATTTCTTAGTGGATGGATTATAGAGTTTTTATGCTTTTGACTCATCACAATAGCCAATAAATACACACTTCTCCCCCTTACTATCAAGCTTTTTCCTTAGCTGATCCGGTACATGTGCATAGGCTACACAACCGAATACTCTCATGTGAGTGACAGTTTGTTTTTGACCACTCCATGCTTCTTCTGGTATTTTGTTCATGACAGCTTTAGTTGGGCATCTATTCAAGATGTAAACTGCGCAAGTGACAGCTTCTGCCCAATACTCATGAGGCAAGTGTTTTGCCTTCAGCATACTTCTAACCATGTCAAGTATGGTCCTATTCTTTCTTTCGGCAACACCGTTTTGTTGAGGTGTATACCCTTCTGTAAACTGCTTTTGTATGCCATTCTCTCTGCAAAAACTCAGAAAGTCTTGGGAGATGTATTCTCCTCCTCTATCTGTTCTGAGCACTTTGATATAATGCCCACACTGTTTCTCAACAAGAGTTTTGAAGTGGCGGAATTTCTCAAACACTTCACTCTTATGTTTCAGCATATACACCCATGTCTTTCTGGTGTAATCATCAATGAAAGTTAAGACATATCTATTTCCGGAAAATGATGGTATTTGCATCGGTCCACACAGATCAGAGTGAACAATTTCCAAGGGTGCTTTTTCCCTTATACTCTTTCTTGTTGGAAAGCTTTATTTGTGTTGCTTGCCTAAGATGCAGCCTTCACAAAGGCTGTCTGGTTTTTCAATCAATGGCAATCCCTTTACCATTCCCTTTTTGTGCAACAAATTCAGGCCTCCGAAATTGAGATGTCCAAATCTCAAGTGCCATAACTAATTCTCATCTTTCACTTGTTCCTGAAAGATTTCTTATGTTACAGCTGCAATAGTTCTTCCTTCCTTCAAATCTGCCCTGAGTTTGAGAGGAAACATTTTATTGCTGGTCATCTGCACCTGTGCAATGATCTTCTTACTTGGAGGTATATCTCTGATTGTACACATATCATCTTTGAAGAACACGTTGTAACCTTTGTCAATGAGTTGCCCAATGCTCAAAATATTACATTTCAGACTAGGTACATAGTATACCTCTGGCACAATTATCTGTTCTCCATTTCTTGCTTGGATACTGACTCTGCCCTTACCCTTGACAGATATCTTACTATCAGTTCCTGTTGTTACCTCAAATTTCACATTTTCGTCCAGATTGGAAAACATTGCAATATTTCCAGTCATGTGATTACTACAACCTGAGTCTAAGAACCAAAAATCTTCTTGTTTGTCTTGTGCAATGTTACATGTTAACAACACATTCTTTGGATTCTTATTTTCTTCATTTGCAAAATTAGCATTTTGCCTACTATTCATGTCATTTTGCTTTTTCCTACATTCATTGGCATAGTGCCCATATTTCTTACAATAATGACATTGAACTTGGGATTTGTCATACCTTTGTCCATGAGCTTGTTGTTTGCTTGAACCTTCATCTTGGTTCTGATTGCAGCTCCTTCCGCTTGTGCTTGCAGGATAATAACTGCCTCTGTTTTGGCTTCTTCCACGACCTCTATTATTTGCTCTGCCTCGACCTTTTCCTTGGCTGAAAGTCATCTGAGTCTTGAATGCTTGCTCAAAAGAGGAATTTGTTCCTCTACTCAGTCTGTGTTCATGAGACATAAGAGAAACACTCAGTTCATCTACCGTGAACTGTGAAAGATCTTTTGTTTCTTCTATTGCTACCACAATAGATTCAAACCTTGAGGGTAAACTTCTCAAGATTTTCTCTACAATCCTTATTTCTTCAAGAATCTCACCATGAGATCTTATCTGGGTTATCAACCCAATAACCTGAGTGAAGAATGAATCTATTGTATCAGATTCCTTCATGCTGAGTGTTTCAAAGTCTCTCCTCAACATCTGCAACTTGGCAGTCTTCACCTTCTCCATGCCTTGATAGGCAGTTTTGAGAATATCCCATGCCTCCTTGGATTTTGTTGTTGCTGCAATCCGTGGAAAAACACTTTCATGTACTGATTGAAAGAGAAAAAAGAGGGCTTTGGCATCCTTCTTCCTGTCGCTCTTCAACTGGTCTCTTTCTACTACTGTCAAAGCAGCCAACGCTGTTGCATCTGTAGGCTCAGCATATCCAGTTTCAACCAGCTTCCATATTCCTTGAGAAGCAAACAATGCTTTCATTGTTATGGACCAATAACTGTGATTTTTCCCATTAAACTGTGGCAGTTGGGAATTTGTCAAACCCGTTCCAACATCTGCCATCTTAACTCTGTATAGGTAAAGAAAAGATATTGTCTGTGTAATTAAAAACAAGCCAAAACTTTCTCTGCTGGAAAAATCTGCTCAATAAACTTCTTACAGCTCCTACAGTGAAAAACAAACTCTGTTTTTGACTCACTGAGTGCCTAGACTAGCTCGGATACCATGTTGGAAATTTCTGTTCATTTCAAACACAAAAGAAATTTCATAGAGAACAACGCTCTGTTATTTGATTCAGGATCTTAATCATAACAAAAAAAAAACTGTTACAAAATAGTCTTCCTCTACTCAGAGGGATTACAACAGGAACGCTTCAGTTCCAGAAACTAATTTCACTATCTCAGAAAAATTAGAGTCTCAGCACTGCTGTGCGTTGCAGAAAAAAGTCTCTCCTTGTTCAATTCTGCTCTTTACTATATCTGCCTTTGCAATTTTCATATATATGATGAACAACACAACAAAAATCTTTGATACGTGTTGCTTGTGCCCATACTTCCATAAAATAGAAAACAATAGAATTAAAAATTTCACCTACATTTACCAACCGTCGTAAATATCATTAATTACACGGCTGAAAATATCCTATCTGAATTTAATGCATGGCTTATCACAACATCACACCATCGTATCGGAGGAAAAGAAAAGATGTGCCGCCGCTGCCATAATTGTCTAAAACATGCGATTTGCGATATGCGATCAGATCGCATCGCGAAATCGCAATCGCAGACAATAGAAGGGATGCAACGAAGGTTAACAAGAAAATGTGCGATATGCGATCTGCGACTTGATCGCATCGCAGGGAGCTCAAATGGAGGTTTTCTGGAGACAGTATGCTGCGATCACTGTCGCTCCACGGCAGTTTAAATTATCATTCCAACAATTAGTGCTATACTTATTGAATTTCTGGGCTATGTTGATTGGCACTTTTCATTTATCCAATTGCTTGTTGAGTGCTGGCCTAACTTGACTCGTGCTTTAAATTGGTAGGGTTGTAATGTTTTAGTTTGGAAACATGTGTGTCACTTTATCTTCCATTAGGGATTGGGTCCACATGGATGTGGAATCCTAATAAGTGCAATCAAGCCAACAGAATGGGGACTGTTTAATTAGATTTCACTTAATTGGATTGCTTAACATGTAATTTTATTTTCTAAAATTTATTGAAAAAGCAATGTAATATATTTAGGGTATATTAGGTTTATAATTATAATATGATAATAATGATTATGCGTTAATAATTGAAAGATATTGTTTTGTAGTTAAATGTTTTTCTAATAAAATTTTGGATTTGCAATTCACTTTTTAGTTTATGGTTAAATTTATTTTCTAGTATTTTTAAAATACATATCAATAGTATTAAGTTAAATATTCTTTGATAAAATGGAAAAAAAATAAAATGAGTTTTCAAGTATTTTTAAAGCATAAAGAAGTATTAAGCCAAACAAAGATTGTGTAGTTGGTATATAGGTAAAATTAGTTATGGGTTTAAGCTTGTAGATGGATTGTCGAAAGCCACCATCTCATTCTTTGAGGCTCCAAGAGGCCACATGATCTAGGTGGATATTGGTGGTCATCCACCTATTTCACTTGGACCCCACCATTGTTTCTTTTAGTTTACTTAATTATAGCACAGTTATTTCCTTTTGCAGTTTTTCAGGTCCTAAACTTTCGAAGCCGTTTTGAGGCCCTAAACGATTTTTATTTTTTTTAAATAAGCAAACCCATATCCAACAGCACAAGTTTGCAGTCAAAAGTTGTAATCCTTGAATAGATCTTTCTAATAAGGTATTGTATGCGTCAAGCAGAGATCGTATGCCAAAGTTACGATCCCTGGAATTTGATGTACCAACTTACCCCAACGAGGCCCACAAACTTTTGGTGTTTCCTCTCCTAGGGTTAGGTTTTTGGATGTTTAGGGTTTTCCATTGTTTTTGAATAATAAATAGGCCTTTGAGCCTCATTGTAACACACTTCAAAAGGCATATAGCCGCCACATCTCTTCACATAGATAAGATACCATCGTTTGTGATAGTTTATTCCCATTTTGCATGTAAACAATTTTCAGTATTTTATTATCAATTAATTGAAGTTCGTTTTTCGTTGTAGCTATGTGTTTCTCTTTAAATAGGTGTTTCATTTCGTTTCTCCATAAATTTGGATCAGTGGTATCAGAATGGTCTTCTCTTTCTCTTTTTTTTGTGCATGTCCCCAACGAGGTTGGGGTATAAGGAGTTATGGATTGAACTGGTTGAACCTTTATGAGACCAACCTTTCTGACCCCAATGACCTACCATTCCGGAAGAAAAGAAAGATGAGAGAACAGGAGATCCTTTCAAAATATTGTTGGAAGAAGCTCTCGAGCAAGAAAGGAACACGATGATGGACAACATTTCCCAAATCCTTCAAGGGATACCCATAGGCGACCCATCATCATCTAGCAGACACTCTAGAGGCACCACTCCCTTTAAGGTATAAATCAACTTTGACATTTCCATATTTGAGGCCAGATAGATGCGGAAGTCATCAATAATTGATTAAATTTGTTGGAAGGATATTTTTTTATTCATGAATTTTCCAATAGGAAAAAGATATCTTTGCACTTCTCAAAGTCGCCCCCCACGTCAAGGACTAGTGGGAAACCTACTGTGAGCAAAGCGACAAGAGGGAACCCTCATTGTTTTTAGTTACACCCACTTGGAATTCTTTCTTAGATGCCATCAAGGAACAGTATTACCCTATCGAGAGCTATGAATATAAGTACATAAAGTGGACCACATGGTGGCAGGGAAGGGACCGCGACGTGTCGGATTTCACAAATTTTTTCCATACCCTTCGCACGAAGTTGGGTATCAAGGATTTTGAGCGACGTATGGTACTCAACTACCATGGTTTTCTACACAAATACATCCAGGACGAGATGGAGTTCCTGGACATCTTGTCGTGCTTATCGATATGTTTTCAAGATCGAGCAAAAATGTAAATTGAAGAAGTAAGACTTTGGATTTGTGAATCTGAAGCAAGGGAAAGGAAACCCCAAACCACAGAACAAAAGACAAAGCCAAGGTGGGGTGACTAGAACAATTCGTTGAAGCCGCAAGCAAAGAACAACACCACGAAGACAAAGAAGGACACAAGAAAGTGGTGTGAGTTCCAGAAGAGCCCCACTCATAACACAACTTAGTGTTGAGCCAAGAAGTCATTGGTGGCTGAGTTGAAGGCTTCAGAGTCAAATGCATGTTATGACTCTAAGTCAAAACCCGACGAGGGGAATGACAAAGGGAAGCAAATTATTGATGGGGAGCCTAGCATCATTGTTGCCACCACCAAGGTCCAGACGATTGAGCCCAAACATCCAGAGGAGGGGGAGCGTCTCTTCCACTCACAAATCTGGGTGAAGGGTTTTCCTCTGCAGTTCATTATCGATAGCGGGTGATCCTGGTGGATATTGGTGGCCACCCGCCTATTCCACCTAGACCCTCCAAACAGTTTCATTTATTTCCTTGTTTATTTCATCATTTACTATTTTTAGCAGTTTCTCGGGTCGTGAAATTTCGGGGCAGTTTTGACCCCCTAAAGGACGTTTTTTAGATCCACTGCAAGCCCATAGCCATAGGCAAGGACCTGCAGAAAAACCTATAGTACTCAAAGAGACCTTTCCAACAAGGTGTCATATGCGCCAAACAAAGATAATATGACCAAGTTACAACCTCAGTAATTTGGCTGCCCAAATAATCCCAACAGGGCCTACAAAATCTTGGCGTTACATCTCTTGGGGTTAGGGTTTTCTCATGTTTTTCAATAATAAATGCAGTAGTCTATAAAGCGACTTTTTGAAAGCTTTTCTGGCGGATTTTTCTGGTCAAAATTCGGCAGCAATTTATTGGAATGCCAAGTTTGATAGCTAGTTTCTGCAAAATCAATGGCTCCCAAGGGTTTTTCAGGGCGCTGAATCCAAATATGCAGTTAAAAAACCATCTTAACTGCTAAAAATCAAGATTTAACCTCATTTCTTCCGCCGTATTCCGTCACCGGAATCTCCAAAAAGTCGCATTATAGACAACTCCATAATAAATAGGCCCTTGAGCCTCATTGTAACACAACTCAATGGCATGTAGCCACCACATGATCTGGATTTAAATAGCAACGCAACAAATTACAGAGATAACCATAAACACAAAGATGCAACGGAAATAATACTTCATTTCATTAATGTAAAATATTGAGATATGCTTACAAACAGAAAATGGAAATAAACAGCTAGGGCAATGGTAGCTTATTTCTGCGAAGAGATGTGGTGGCTACATGCCTCTGAACTGTGTTACAATGAGGCTCGAAGGCCTATTTATTGTTGAGAAACAATGGAAAACCCTAAACATCCAAAAACCTAACCCTAGAAGATGAAACGTCAAACTGTGGGCCCTGTTTGGGTAAATTGGTACATCAACTTCCCGAGGTCGTAACTTTGGCATATGATCTTCATTTGACGTGTACAATATCTCGTTAGAAATATATATCCGAGAACTACAACTTTGGGAAGATGCACCTATGTTACTCCCAGTTTGCCCAAAAACGTCATTTAGGGCCTCAAAACAGCTCCGGAAGTTTAGGACCCGAAAAACTGCTAAAAATAGTAAATTGTGCTACAATTAAGGAAACTGAAAAGCTGAAAGAAGCAATGGTGGGGGTCCAAGTGGACTTCGCAGGTGGCCACCAATATCCACCTGGATCACCACATCTCTTCTTAGAGATAAGCTACCATCACTCGAGCTATCTTACTTCCATTCTGTTTGTAAGCATAGTTCAGTATTTTTCTATTAATGAAATAAAGTGTTTTTTATTGCATCTCTATATTTATGATTATATATGCAATTTTTTGTGTTCATATTTAAGTTCGAATCAGTGTTATCAAAGCAATCTGTGCTTTCTCTGTTTTTCTTTGCATTTCCCCAACAAGGTTAGGGTATAAGGAGTTAGGGATCAATCTGATTGAATCGTTGCAAGATCGGCCTGAGAAACCCCGAAGACCTCCCATGGCAAAAGAAAAGAAAAATGAGGAGGTAGGAGATCCTTTCAAAATATTGCTCGAGGAATCCTTCAAGCGACAAAGGAACGCAATGATGGATAACTTTGCCCAGATCCTTCGATGGCTATCCACAGGTGACACATCTTCATCCCGCAGCCACTCTGGAAGCGCCACTCCTTTTAAGGTACAAGTTAACTTCGATATTCCCATTTTTGTGGTCCTGATAGATGCAGACGTTGTATATAAATGGTTAAATATGTTTAAAGTCTATTTTTCAGTTCATGACTTTTCCAATCGGGGAGATAGTACTTTTGCACTTCTCAAATCCGTCCCACGCGTCAAGGACTCATAGGAAACCTACTGTGAACAAAAGGATGAGTGTGAACCCTCGTTTTGAACCGCACCCACTTAGGATTCTTTCCAAGACACCATCAAGGGACAATATTACCCTGTCGGGAGATATGAAGATAAATACATAAAGTGGACCACGCTATAGCAAGGAAGGGACCAAGATGTGCTGGAGTTCAAAAATATTTTCCATACCCTTTGCATGAAGCTGGGTATCAAGGATACTGAGCGGCATTTGGTACTCAAGTACCGCAACCATCTACACAAGTTCATCCAAGATGAGGAGTTCGTGGACATTTCCTCGCTTGGCATGACGTACCGATATGTTGCCAAGATTGAGTAGAAGTTTAAATAGGAGAAGTGGGACTTTGGATCTGTGAATCCAAAGCAAGGAAAGGTGCCCCCAAACCACATAACAAAGGATAGAGCTAAGGCAAAGCTACCCAGGACATCTCGTCGAATCCGAAAGCAAATAAAAACACCACGAAGACAGCTTCAAGCTATCCAGATTGCAATACAGTAGTGAATGATAAATATTGTTTTTTAATGGTGAAAGATACTTGGGAACTTATACCTCTTCCAAAAGGAAGAAAACTCATTAGATGTAAATGGGTGTATAGAAATATGCATGCATCAAATGGAAGTGTTGAAAGACATAAGACCTAGTTAGTTACTAAAGGATTCTTTCAAGTTGAAGGAATCGACTACAACGAGACATTTTCCCTTATTATCAAAATGAATTTCATTCACCTTGTTATAGCCCTTGCTACCTCACATCATTAGGAGGTCCATCAAAAGCATGTTAAACCCACCTTCTTGCATGGGGTTCTACAAGAATAAATTTGCATGGAACAACATTCTTGCAATGTTTAGGTGATGGATTTATTCATAACACTGACTTCTCTAGATGTCATTCTAACCCCAATGTCTACACCAAGAAAGTAGGTGCCATATCATAATCCTTGTTCTTTATTGGGTTTGTGAGAAGTGATATTCTATTGTTCTTTCTTCAACGAAAGAAAAGTACCAAACAATGGTTAATGCAATTCAAGAAGCCTCGTGGCGTTGAAAAATATTTTCAAAGTTATTCCAACAATACCATCTGACCATCCTCTAAGACGATAATTAGAGTGGTATCAAGCTCACCAAAGATCCATATTTGTCACCATACACAAGTCAATTTTCCATCTCAACAGTTGACAGTAGCACTGTGCTAGGAGAGCAAGCATCTTGTCAGATCTGCACACTGTTGTCGATCACATGCAAATATAGACAATAAGGTACAAAGGAGCCCCATTGCACTTGCTAAATATGATGAAGCCAAAGGCGATAGGGTTAAAGGCGTGCATCTAGAGTCAGATTCAGAACTATGAGGAACTCCCACAGTTCATCACTAGTTTGCAGGCTTCACATCCATGGGTGTTTAGGAGCATGGATATCATTGTGCGCATGCATGTGATCCCATCCATTGGCACACTCACCAAGGCGAAGTCAAAGAACCAAGTCCGACTAGAGCCATAATTTTGCTTTCAATTTTTCTTATGTGTTCAATTCTCTGTTCAGTGTGAATTAATGTCTTATATGAAGCAGAGAGTGCCTTCATAATATACCAACTAGAATTGGGTTCATTCACCCTTAGTGAGTGAATAAGAATTGGTAGAAAAGCGTATGTGAGACTGCATGCCTATAACAAAGTTTCAACCTTGAGGGTGAAATCTGCAAGAAAGTGCATCTAGGGTGGATAAATTCAAAGTGTTATTTGTTGATTGACAAGTAGATTTTGGTAGAAGATAATTTGTGAAGGTTTTTAAAGAAGGATCACGAGAGAAAAAAATTAAAGGGAGAAAGAAAATGAATGAGAATAGATCTAGTCATGGACCAACTAATCCGATGGATAAATAATTCGATGGAAGATAATAAAATTTGGTACCAGAAATTGATTCAGGTTGAACAAGAGAAAAATCAAAATATTGAAGCTGGACATCGAACTTGGATGAATATTTGGAGCTATCCGACCCTTGTAAAGTGATCTATGGAAATCATCTGAACCTTTCAACTGAAGATTATACTGGCATCAACCTAAAGTTTTCTTTTTTGAGTGGCAATATCTAGCTTCATCCCGCAAATGGAGAATCACACCAGTTCAACCTAAACTCCATGCTTGATTGCTAACTTTAGGGAATGACCGACCTAGGTGGAAAAGATAACAATAACTACATAGACCTTACACCATATGTAAGCCTTTGTATGCCCAAGAACTGCACATCCATAATCAATTTTACTCATGTTCCATCATGGGTGTCCGCAGTTGCAGTTATCAAATTTGTTACTTTATAAAGGAAAATACATGTCGTTCGAAAATTGTAATTTCATGGTCTTGTCCACAGTCAACAACACAGTATATTTTGAATATTAATTAACACGAAAATATTAGTTAAACTAGGTAGATGATGGCCAAAGGTTTGGAAGGGATAACCATTCGATTAAATCCTTGTCCTCTGCTGAGTTGTCTTCTCATGAAATCATTCAAGGAAAGCTTTCAGGCTCCAAAGGGAGGAGTGTGGAATAAAGAGCCCAAATCCCAAAAACTCCCAAATATGTTAGAATGTTGTGGGCCCTGTTGCATTCACCTTCATGAATTTTTTTTAATGACGAAACCATCGATCTCCATGTGGATATCCCATCACTGATCTATTTCCTTAGGTCCCCAACTATAATACTATCATCCCCGGACATTCGAGTCATGGTTTTAGGATTTATTTGATGTTGTATATTTTCATTGTGGACCATAAAAGCTTGGAATATCAATGATTATTGGAGAATTGATTTGAGACTTGTGAGTTTCAGACAAGCTAGAGACTCACCTATGTCAAATATTGACCCTCAAGTGGTTGCATATTTGACTTGTGACTGTATTTAGGAGCTTAGGATGTAACACTCATATTTTGTGATGAGACTCATAAATGGGTAATTATATGGGCTCATTTTACCTCCTAACCTAGTCAAATCAACTATTCTCTTAGCTTATTGTAAGATTTTCTGATTATATTTATGCTTATAGGGTGAGTTGAGTTAGTTATTATGCCATGTGGTCTAACATGTATTTAATGCAGATTATTGATGGATTTCGAGATCAAAGTCAAGGATACAGTGGTCGACAATAACTTGAAGTAGAAAAAGGAGAGGACTTATAGAATGGAATCCCCCTCATTTATTACTCCTCACTTCGAATTCCCCTTCATTCAGCTTGCAATACTAGCAGAGGAATCATGCACTAGAAGGCAATCGAGCAAGTGGAAGATGATTGATAGTTATCTAGAGTTTTGGGAGCCAAGCCTCCCTGATTTTAAGGAAGTTGTTGGTAGCTTTAGATGTATAAGTAGAGAGGCCTAGGGACTCACTAGGGTTGGATTTTTTCTGCTGTATACTCTGCTCAAATTTCGAGCTTATTATTTTGTGACAGTTTCATGTAATCTTGCTATTTTTTGACAATGAAAATGGAATCTTTTTTGAGCTAGCACTGAGTTACCTCAGAGGGCTAAAGCTCTTGGGTTAGGGCCCAATCCAATCACCCAAGCTTCTCTTTACTTTTATTTGTATGTTTTACTTCAGTTTATAGATTAATTTGACGTTAGATGTATTTCTCTTATGGTTAAGAATAGGTTGCTTTTGATTATTTAGTAATTTGCTTCCATTTGTGCTTTCTGTAGTAGGTTAAGAAGTGATAAGAGAAGATTCAAAAGGCTAGCAACAGTGCCTTGGCCTCTCTTCCTCCCTTTGGGACCATGATTTGAGGCAAAGACCCTCTTGCTGCCCCAAAAACATAGATTTTCCTTATTCCTAGGACTTCTAGTGTTTGCAGCTCTCTAGTAGGTTGATAGTCCAATTTTGCTTTGCTTTAGATCTTCTTTATCATGTTTACTTCCTGATTTGCAATAGTCCTCTTTCATGCTTTCCCTTTCTATAGCATTTCCTTTCACACATCATAGTTTAGGCCATTTTGATGCAAAACTCTGTTTTTCCTAGGATGCACTCATCTCATTGGTTTCTTGATTTTCTTAATTAACTGTCAGTTTCTATGTAGCAGATCTCTTCCAGCAGTAGGTCGGCTTACCAACAATCACACCCTCCATCTAATCCATGCCCTATAGGTCTCCCAAACCTCACCTCAATTTTGCCCTAGTTTCCTGCATTTTTCATAGAGCTTCTTCCTCTCTCTGTAAGCAAACCCAACAAGGGAAATTTTAAGGATGGAAATTTTTCTTGAAGTTTAAAAACATTGGCGAATCTCATTAATCCCTAATATGCAAACTATAAAATGTTTATTGATATATTTGTAAAATTATTCAAATTTATAATGATTTTATATATAGTATGTATATAATATTGACGAATTTTAAGGTAAAATAATTTATATTATAAAATTTGGGCGATCATCTTTTATAAAAATTGGAAATTGGCGAATCTTTTTCGTGGAAAAATCATGTAAAATTAGTCCATTGGGCGAACATTAGCCCCTAAAATTTTCCATGAAACCCAATCATATTTCTCTCTCCTGGTGATTCATGACAGACCTTAGGCGCCCTAACACCTCATTCCAACCTTCATCCACCTTTTCCACCTACTTTCACACCCTCAAAAAAGTGAAAATTGCTCTCAGCCTCCTCCTGTAGGCCTCATGTAGTTTCCCTGTTTTCCTCTTGTAGTTTTCCTGTGTCCTCCTGTAGTTTTTCCTGTAGGCTTTCTTTTGAAGGCTGAGTGTGGGAGAATCCTTCAGAAGGCCACCTAAGACCTCGTAGGACCCATCCACACCATCCTACATCCTCCCAAACTCCAAAACCGCCCTCTAACGCCACCTGTTCGTTGTCACACTCACACACAATCAATTAGAAGCATGTTGAATTCACATAAAAACACATAAAAATCCAAAAACATGTTTTTTGCTTGTTTACTTCTAGAAATAGCATGGTTAAATGTTGTTTACTTCCTTTAGTAGGTAATGGAATTTCTTTCATGGTTTTCATAGTGTTTTTGGCAAAAGTAGAATTAGCTTGTTCATTAGGGTTTACTAGGTTTTGCTTTACATTCCAGTCTTTCTCATTTCTGCAAGTAGAGTAGTATCTGTAGAGTAATCTTTCTTTCCTTTCATCACATATAGAGCTTCTTCTGAAATCTATAGAAGTTGGTTGGAGCTCCTAGTGATCTCACCCCGGCTGACCAAGTGACAACCTGCAGTGAGAATTAGTACTTGTGCATATAGCACCAATGCTTCCAAGTTTGTTATGAACTACCGAGTTGATAAAAGTAAAGTTGGTAGCCTGAGAGTTGTAGCATTGCTGCAGCAATACTGATGCTCAACACCTTTTTGGCACCATTGTCGGGGAAGCATCAAAGTATTATGTGATTACTACTTTCTTCTATTTCCTATTGCAACATTCTACTAACAATTTATGTCAGCAAAAGTAGACTAGTAATTTCCTTTCTCTCAATCTGCATTTCCTTGCTTTCCTTTTCCATTCTGCAAATTTCCATTCAGCAAGTTCATTTCAGCTAGTTGTAATTTGTTTTGTTCAAATCACAATTTTAGTATCTGTAGGTATTTGCAGTGTGGGGGAAAAATAAACAAAAACCAACCAAAAGGATTTCCTTTCATGCCTCTTAGGAATATAGATAACCCAGGAAAATTTTTGCCCAACACCCCCACTACTTCACACAACCAACATTCTCTCTTCTTCAGTGGCTACAAAGAAGAACCCTTAGGTGAACAACCAAACATATTTGAAGAACCTATAGGGGAAGAAGAAGAAGAAAACATTCCTCTGGAGCCAATGGCTAAAAACAAAAATTCTATGGGAAATGGAGAGAGAATAGAGGGTACCTTACCCATTCGGGAGACCAATGGTGACACCAAAATGAAGAATATAAGTTCGTCAACCCTACCTCGCTTCCATGGTCTAACTAAATAATATCATGACACCTTCTTGTTTGAGGTTGTTGTCATCTGTTGAACTTATGACTATGCAAAAGGTGAGCAAAATTTGAAATTGTTCCCTTCTACTCTCAAGGACACAACACTGCACTGGTTCATGGGATTACCTGGCAATAACATCACAACTTGGGCTCAGTTGCAACAGGCCTTTAACAACAAGTATCGAGACTATTGTAGGTCAAAAGATACTAAAGAGGAAATCTTCTAAATGACCATAGGAAGTGATGAATCCCTGGAAGACTATGAAGAGAGGTTCCAGCTCAGTTACAAAAGGGTCAGGTGTACACTTGACCTTGAGTCTCTGAAGTTGGTCCTTCTTAGGGGAATTCGGGAAGACCTTTTAGACACCCTCCATCTACTAGCTGGGGGACACATTTACCAACTATCCTATGAGGACATAAAGACTGTTTTTAGAAACCATTCTAGAGCAGCCAGAAAGAAAGGTAGGGGGAGTCAACCCATAGCCAGTGCCTCTTCCTCCAATTCGTCCATTAAAGGTGAAATTGGAAACATGCTGGAAGACTTCAAGAGTGAGATGCTACAAACTCTTGCCATGCAAATGGATACCTTACATATCAAAAGAAAACAAGAGCAAGCAGAGAGGGCTTTGGCCATTTTATTGAACTCTATAAAGGTTTGTTCAATCTGTGAAGAAGATCATGCTACAGATAAGTTTCCTACCTTGCCCGGACTCAAAGCTGTATACCAAGGGGCCGAAGGAGTCACTGAACATATCTATTACATAAATCAAAGGAGGTCGCATGGACCTAGGCCATACTAGTAGGGGATGCAAGGGACATCTCAGGCATACTACAACCCCAATCAAGTCACCTCCATGCCTTCTTGGGGCCTCCCTGCTCATCCTTCCTGGTCCACGCCTCCTCCTTGGTCTTTCACATCTCAATATCATGCCCAACCAACCACCCATTCGTTTCAATCCTATGCTCAGCCACAACCTCAGTGGAATGCATCTCATCAGGGGTGGAGGCCCCAATACAACTCTCTTCTCACTCTTTTGCCTCCACCACCTGCCCAACCACAACTGTTACCTCCTGCTCCATTAAGGCAACCCCAAGTGCCTACCCAGCCAAATCTAAACCCGAACAACAGATAGGCTCAACAAGTGTATAGTGGGGAACCATCATGCCCAACTTATGCTATGGAGATTCAAGAAACTAACTTGCGATCCAGGAAAGTTCTCCCAGATAGCTAGCTTCCACCCAGGGAGGTTGAGGAAGATAAAAAGGAAAGCGAACCTAAAGAAGATCCACCCTTTCCTGAGAGACTATCCATGACAATCCAGCCTACCCCAGAAGAGACTGAACTTCTGGGAGAATTGAAACATTTATGTGTAAAGATACCACTTCTCCAAGCCATAAAATATGTGTCTATCTACAATAGGTTGATCAAAGAGAAGTGCTTTTGGCATCCAGGAAGGCGCGAGAGAGATGCCCCAACCATCAATGTCATAGGACAACTGTCCAACCTGATGTTGGGGTAGATAACTTGTCCAAAATATTTGGACCCTAGAAACCCAATAGTTGATGTTCACATCAATGGCACAGTGGTCCCACATACCTTGATTGATCTAGGAGCTACCATTAATTTGATGACAAAGGACACAATGCTCAAACTTAATCTCCAAGGCTCCTTGAGGAAGACCACGACAGTGCTGCAACTAGCAGATCGCTCCACCGTGACCACAAGATGAGGATAATATGATTGAAAACTTGATTTTGAATCCACATCCCAGTGTATCACCATTATTAAACAGTAAGAGAAACCAAAAACAACCCCCCAACTAATCTCTGTGTGGCCGAACCTACTCCTCTCCGTGTTAAAAATATAAAGTTCGGCCTAGGAAGAACATTGAAAATCAATCCATCCCTATCTACTTCCCAAGAGAAGGAGCTATGCAGCATACTGAGAAAACATATAGATGCCTTCACCTGGAACTATAAGGAGATGAAGGGAGTGCACCCTTCTGTATGCACTATCATATATACATCAAGGAAGGTTGCAAGCCAGTTAGGAAGCCTCAAAGGAGGATGAACCCAACACTTAAAGATATTGTTAAGGAAGAACTGCAGAAATTGCTTGATGCGGGATTCATCTATCCCATCTTCGACGGTGAATGGGTCTCTCCTTTGGTGCTAGTACCAAAGAAAGATGGTAAGTGGAGAATCTGTGTCGACTATAGAGAATTGAAAAAAGCCACTAAAAAGGACCATTTTCCTTTACCTTTCATAGATCAAGTGTTAGATGGTCTGGCAGGGAAAACGTTTTTCTCCTTCCTAGATGGGTTTAGTGGGTACAATCAGATTCAAATCACCTCAAAAGACCAAGATAAGACCACTTTCACTTGTCCTTGGGGTACCTTTGCATATCGGGTCCTTTTGTTTGGCTTGTGCAGTGCTTCAGCCACTTTTCAAAGAGCGGTATTGAGTATATTTTCCGAACTGGTTCATGATGCAATAGAAATAAACATGGATGATTTTACTCCTTATGGATATGACTTTCAGGAAGCTTTATATAACCTAGGAAAAGTTCTAGATAAGTGTATTGAGATGAACCTATCCCTCAATCTAGAAAAATGTGAATTTTTGATGACTGAAGGGACCGTGCTAGGTCATGTAATATCTCAACAAGGACTACAGGTGAACCCCAACAAGATTGCCATCATCCAAAGGGTCCCACCTCCTCAAAAGGTGAGAGATGTCAGAGGTTTCCTAGGCTTAGCTGGATAGTACAAGAGATTCATTAAAGACTTCAACAAGCTAGCCTCTCCTTTGTTTGGCCTCCTAGGCAAAGATGTTGAGTTCATATGTACAGAAAACTGTCAAGAAGCCCTAGATACCTTGAAGAGAAAGCTAGTGACTGCCCCAATTCTCAGAGGCCCAAACTAGGCCCTACCCTTTCACATTCACACAGATGCCTTGAACAAAGCGATAGGAGCAGCCTTCAGACAAATTGATGGAAAGTTACCTTATGCCATATACTTTATAAGAAAAAATTTGTCAAACGTAGAGTTAAACTATACAGTGACTGAGAAGGAATTCCTAGTTGTCGTGCATTCCTCAAACAAATTCAGACATTATATCACAGGCTATCAAACCTTTGTGCGCATTTATCATGCTGCAATTAGATATTTAATGAATAAACTAGATGTAAATGCTCGCATTATTAGATAGTTGTTTTTACTGCAGCAGTTTGATTTGACCATTATTGATAAGCCTGGTAAAGAGAATGTTGTTGCTGACTTTTTGTCTAGAATAAATTTGCCTGTAGGTGAAGAAGGAATGGTGGATGACCAAATGCCATATGAACACCTGTTTGTTATATCAGTACTCTCTCCATGGTTTGTTGATATAGCAAACTACTTGGTTTCAACACAGTTCCCACAACATCTGTCCTCAAAAGATAAGAGCAAGATAGTAAGAAAAAGCGCCCCTTTCACCTGGATTGGAGGCAATTTTTTCAAACTGGGCCCAGATTAGATCTTGAGAAGATGTGTTGGGGAGGAGGAAGTCTTTGACATCCTCCTGACCTATCATGATAGGCCTTGTGGAGGTCATTTTGCAGAAAAAAAAAGTCTCCTTCAAGATATTGCAAGCAGGCTATTACTGGCCCACCCTTCATCAGGAGGTAAGGAGATACACAAGCCAGTGTGATCGGTGTCAGAGGATGGGGAAACCCACTTCAAAGGATGAAATGCCCATGCAACCTCAACTAACCTTTGAGCCATTTGAGAAGTGGGGCATGGACTTTGTGGGGCCTATCAACCCCCCTTAAAAGCAGAAGAGATATATCATTATGTGCACTGACTACCTGAAAAAGTGGGCAAAGAGAAAAGCAATCAAAGCAGCGACAGAGGAAAAATTAGCTGAGTTTTTGAGAGAAAACATATTCTACAAGTTCGGGTATCTCGGAGAGTTGGTCACATACCAAGGCAGTCAGTTCACTTCCAACCTGATTGAAGACATGCTCACACATCATAAGATCAAGCAGAGGACTTCCGCCCCTTACCATCCACAAGCCAATGGGCAAGTCGAGGTCACTAACAGAGCATTGGAAGGAATCCTAACCAAGGTAGTGAGAAGCAGCAGAAAAGACTAGGAGAACAGATTAGTTGAGGCCACTTGGGCCTACAACACAACATGGAAGACCACCACCAGGTTCACACCCTATGAACTGGTCTATGGTAAGAAGGCTTTGCTGTCAATAGAGTTTGAATTCAATACCCTAAGGATAGCAGCTCAGCTAGACCTAGACAGCAGCCAAGGATAGAAGGAGAGATTACTTCAGCTCAATGGATTAGATGAATACAAATTGCAAGCCCTTCTCCATACAGAGGTAGTTTATCTTCAGAGAAAGATATGGCATGACAGAAATATTAGGGAGAAGCAATTCCAAGAGAGAGATTGGGCACTACTCTATGATTCAAGATACAAGGATTTCAAAGGTAAGCTGAGGACAAGATGGCTAGGACCGTACACCATGTAGAAATGCAATGACAATGGTTCAGTTCTGATCAGAACCATTGATGATGAAGCCATCCCCATGCTTGTCACTGGACATCGATTGAAAGTCTACAAGAAACCCCTCTCCAAGTGAGAGTTTATTGAAGATTTGAATAAAACAGTGATGGTAGTGGAGCATGTCTTAGCTTTCACTTCACCCACTCACTGCAAAAAAGAAAAAAAAAAAGAAAAAAAAAAGAGAGGCTCAAGTGAAAACCTCCATGAGGCGCTTGAGTCCCATCATTGGGTTCAAAGCCTCTTCTGGGGTGGCCTAGTGATGTCAAAAGAAAAAGAGGAAAAAATAATATCCCTGGGTGAAAACCTCTCTTGGAGGTGCCCAGGGAAGGCAATTAAGGTGAAAACCTCTCTGAGGCACCCTAGTTGTTTTCAAAAAAAAAAAAAAAAAAGATAAAGAAGAAATAGATTTTTATGGCATTATAGGTTTGCGGGAGGACTACAGGGAGCAGAAGAAGGTGCCAAGGGACCTTGACATTCACACCAACATCCATCTCATCTTCTCCACACCTTCCTCCATCATTTTTTGCATCTCTCTCACCCCATTGTACCTTTTTCTTTCAAAACTATGTTTTCTACAGTATACTCTGTGTTTTCTATAGGAGGCTCCTGTAGGAATTACAGAGAACCAAAAGTGTCTACAAGAGGCAGTTTGAGGGAAAAAAAAGCTTCATGAGGAACCTATAATCCCTCATACCATCTTCAAACCTCCTTGCCATCATTTCCAAGCCTTCATCACACTCCAAGCATCATTATTATTTTTTTCCTCTCCAAGAAAAAACACAGAAAAACAGTTTTTCACTTTTGAAAAAAAAACAAAAATAAGAGGAAAAGGAACCAATAACCATACCTGAATCTTACTTATTATCCCTCCATCGTTCATCTCCACATCTGGCATCATTTTCAAGCTCCAAGCACAGGGAGAAGCTGAAGTTTCAAGGGGAGAAGTAGCGACAGGAGCTCCTATAGGAATTCCTATAGCAGCTGATCCCATAGAAGTCCAGCACCAACAATAAGAGAGTGCACATCTGTAGGTTGAAAAGGCACATGCGGCTCAACTCCAGCAAAAGAATAACCTGCAAAAGCATAACACATACATAAGCAAGCAGAGACAACATGCATGAAGGAAAATGAAGGCATGCAACAGAGAAAGCCACAACACCTCACAACAAATAAACTCTCACCACAGGTAAGTAACTAAATCACTCCTCTATCAGAATTTGTGTAATTAGAAATCATACGAAGGCAACGAGATGGTTGGAATCAAAAGGTGGCCAGTTAACTTGGCCACCTTCATTTAGTTGACTCCACTCACCCAAGATGTCACCCACACGTGCGCACAATCAACTCAAGCATATGATGCCAAGGACAGGTAGTGGGAGACAGAGTTAACTCTAATGCAATAATGAGGGATGATTACGAGGAGGGTCCATGATGACCAAGCAGGTGGGGACCAACAGTCATAATTCGGGCAACGTACACCTTGCCAGCTCAACACTCGTAACCGAAAATATCCATAAAAGGTAATGAGCACTCCTCCCCGCACATTCTCACCACCTTTTCTTCAGTGTTTTCCTCATAACTCAGCCACAGTAGCCTTCTCATGCCCCCACAGCCTCGTAATCACCATCCTCCATCGATTTCCTCCATATTCTTGCTCTCGACATTTTCTACAGGATAGGAAATCTACAGGAGGGACAACAGACTTCTACAAGAGGAGCAGTGAGTCATTTTGAAGGGAGAAAACATGATTTTTGGCACGAATTTCAGTCTAAAGAGGTAGGGTTCATGAATTCCCTCTGATTATATATCAAAAATGTGAAAGAGTGGTCTCAAATTGAAGATAAACCGAGGCTTTAAGAGGATAGAAAATACATTAAAAAAAAATTATGTTTGTAAAAAAAAAACACAGTCTCCTCTGTTTCTTTGTTTTTCTCAAAATTCTTTGTCTCCACCTCCATATTTGGTTTTTCAAAAGAAGCACAGGCAGTATGACAAGGGGTTTTGTGAGGAAAGAGCCCACTAACTCCACTAGACTCCATGCACATCCTCAAGTGTTGGACATATTTACAAGGGCAAACTGGATGAATTTCTTTGAGAAGTTTAGAGGTTTTGATGAAGAAATTGCCCAAGAATTTGCTCTCTCTCTGGTCCCTCACACATGAACTCATGATACTGTAACCATTAGAGATCTCTCCATTAGAATAACCCCTGAATTCTTCAGTAGGGTCACTACCCTTCCTCTTGGGCTGCCTTGGAGTAAAGGTGAGAAACCAATTGGCCAAGCTGCCAAGAAGAACTTGGAGTAAAGATGAGAAACGAATTGGCCAGACTACCAAGAAGAAATTTCTCCAAGATAATGAAACCACTGTTGAAGACAAAAATGGAATTAGGAAGGCTAGTATATATATCCCTGGGATGAGGTTAGGTACCAAGCAATAAAATACATTTCCTATGAGGGGAGGCACAACATTGTTTATGGATATCATTTATGAATCCTCCATGACCTGAGATATGGCATGGATACCCCAGCATCTCAAAAGATCAGTATCCCTTACTTTCTCCTTCAGTCCCTCATTGACTCCAACACCAAGGTACAAGCAGGAAATTCATCGCAACTAGCTCACCATGGCCTAATCAAAATCCTAGTAGAAGCAGCGCTCCATAACCTTACACTCCCTATAGCATGGGAAGTTTTCAAAAACATGATAGCTGAGGATGACATCAAGGCATTAACCTATGATGTCAGTCTTGTTGTCAATGAGGAGGGAGAATAGTAAGGAGGAGAAGATGAAGCCAGTGGTGGCATAACAGAGTGAGAGAAGGAGGAGGAAAGAAAAGAAATAGAGGAGGAGGGATTTCAAGAGACAGAGCAGGAGGAAGAAAAAGAGACAAAAGAGAGAGAAAAGGAGGCAGAGAAGGCAGAGAAAAGAGAAGAGTCCCCTGAAGCTTGGGAAAGAGAAACAGTAGCTACCCTCACTACCCTCAGTACACCAGTCAAGCCAAAGTAGAAGAGGAAAAGAAAAACCTCCATGTATTTTAGGGCATGGAAGAGTACAAGAATTAAAGCAGGTAAACCTCAGCCCTCATCAAATATTCCTATTACCATTGAAGACTCACCATCTGCCAAAGTGAAGGAATCTCCTTCCAAGACACCTATAACCTATGAAGGGGGACTCCAAGATCTTCTACATAAAGGGAAAGGCAGTTCTACAAGACCCCAAACCAGACCTACAAGAGGCTGAAACAATCCTACAAGAGACATTGTCCAAACTACAGGAAACCCAAAATCTTGAGGGAAGGATAGGAGGACATCTAGAGGTGAAAAAGGAAGCACAAGAGCTACAAGAACCTGACCCCCAGCCTAATCTTGCCTCCTACTACAATCTTCTTGAGGGAGGTAAGATAATCCCACAGAAATTTTCAATTCCACTGTTTTTGGAATTGGAGAAAGAGAAAGTAAGAACACATAGGTGGATGTAGATAGCCAAGTCCAAAGGAGTTGAGGACATTGGCCATATGGAAAACAAACTTAGGGAAATGGGCAAGGAAATGAGTGCTCTCAGAGATATAGAAGCCATCATAAGAAGCCACCTTGAGAATGAGAATGAAATACTAAGGAGGCAATTGCAGGAGAAAGAGACTCATTTGGAATACATGGCTAACTTATCCATGGAAGCATTACAATGCAGAACACCAGCCAAATCTTATGGCCTCTACCTGAAGGATCAATGGCTTCAATTCCAAATAAAGACTTTAGCACAAAGAGGCACAATGCCTTTCCAAGACTACAGGTAGTTCATGGATTTGTGTGACCAGAGTACCTCAAAGGATAAAGCAAAGATGACAAAATTCTACCTACACAACATGGCCCTCATAGACATGAATGTGTGGGACCCCAATGCCAAGCTAGGGGATCTGCAACTAATGGCCATGGCATCATGGATGAACCATGAAGAATTAAGGGCAGCAAAAATGAAAAGAATGATGACAAAAGAGCAGAATGAACCATTAATGATAAGAGTTGAGCCATTAGATCCTATGGCACTCGTCAGCACACACAACCTGCTTTCCAATGACCCTCAGATTGCCCCTAAATATCTAGCCAATCAAGAACAAGCCATTGCACACTTTGAAGATATGTTTAGGCTACTTGGGGAGGACTTTGTGCATGCATGCATGAGAAGATGGAACACCCTACCCCATAGTTTGCAAATCAGGGAATACCATTCCCCCATGAGCCTGAGGGAGGCATTGAAAATAATGCCAATGTACAAGCGCTCAATGCAAAGGCTGAAGGTCAACTGGATTGGCCTCAAACTGAGTCCTCCACTCCTATTAGGCATGCTGGAAGGCAGAAGGGAAGAAGAAGAGGAGGAGCAGTGGAAGTGTTATACGGGAATAATGTCCACACCGATGCTGCTATTCCCACTAGAATGTGTGGCTATATTAGAAACAAACAATCAAAGTCTACTATTAATTCCTTTTATGAAAATAGATGAGAGGAGAACCAAGAGGGCCAACCTGAGTCTTGCGCTCGATTCCTTCTCCTTCTTGATAGATTTTTGCTGCCTGCTCTTTGTCTGCTCAGCTTCAAAAAGAACTGCAGAATCACAACAACATACTACTATGCAAGAGACAAGGATCTAAATTCACAAATAATGTAGGATAAGATGTACATTAACCATATACAAGCATATATAAACAAGTACACCAAGATATGGAAGGAAACAATAATAGCTTTATTCAGATAAAATTAGCAAGAGGATTACGACCATGAGCAGCTCTGACCCAGCATCATCCTCTAGCTAAGAAACCCTTCTTTCACCTCAAGCAAAGCAAAATCACCCACCACTGTGAATGTACACAAGAATACTGACAGCACTTCTCTATAGATTACAAAATTCCAGCCTCTGGATCTCTGTGATGAGGGATCCATATATAGATGATTACAGAGAGGTGAGTCATCTT
>APFE030863007.1:286277-303360 GCA_000404065.3 Pinus taeda | reverse complement strand
CCAAAAATGCTGAGTTTTTGCAAAACGGAGCTACGATGACAAAGGGTCTCACCGGGGGTGAGACCCTTTGAGAAGCTAAAACCTGTAAATTTCCAAAAAAATTCCAAAATTACCCAAAATTCTCAAAAATTTTGGGATTTTTGCTGTAGCTGATGCTAGTGAATGCCATGATCTTTGAGTGAAGCCTCGGCCAAGATATGGAGGGGATCGGGCCTCTTTCTCCGTTTTAGTGCTTTGGCCAACCTCCTTGGATCCAGCGATTGTAATTTTGACATTTCTCTAAAACCATGACACTTGTGCAAAAAGTGAAGGAGGTTTTTCTTCTTTGGCATGTTATGGACGAAAACATCTCTCAGTTTTCCAAAATTCATCTTTTATTGCTCTGAAACATCATTTGAGTGCGACTTGTCCCGATGTGTGAAACAAGGAATTTTGTCGAAATAGAGCGAAATGAAGGGGATAGGGGGCTTCTAAATTCTTGGGGAAATTTTTGGGAGTGGGGAGGGATGTTAGGAAGCAGGGAAAGTGGAATCTCAGAGATTGAGTGAGGGGAAGGGGTCCAAAAGGGCAAACACAGGCCAACCTAGAAAATTGCCAAGTTGTAGCTAGAAACTAGGGTTTGTGCGAAAATGAGGAATTTGGCGGATCTAAGGGATGGGAAGCATTTGGTGAAGTACTTTAAGGATAGGGGAAGGTGTATGAACATCAGGATACAAGTTTTTCTAGTGTTTTTACCATCCAAGAGAAATTAGCTTTCAAAACCCTAGGAGAGGGAAATGACCTTGCCTAGGTGCAACTGAAACATGGACAAGGTGTAAGATAACTCATTAGACACTGAGATGATAATCAAAACCCTATGAATGATGATAGACTCAGATGAATAGTGACATAGACCAACATTTGGACAACTTTAGAAGGAGTGACAGCAAACCCTAGACCTAATGCCTAGTGACCAAATTTTGCTTGAAGACTCACTGAAATGACAAAATTTGACCTTGACACTTCAAAATCACTTTGTAAGAGAATATTTGATCACTGGAGGAAGGCTGGAAAGACTGACACTAACATATAGGAAATTGGGTTATCGGGATTTAGTTTAATAAAGTTAGTAATTAATATGAAAAATGGGTGGAAAAGGGAAAAACACTAAGCAAAATGCTTTTTTGTGAATTACATGTTTTTCACATATTTACATTAATACTTAGAGTAAAGCATTTTGTGGGTTTTTGGTATGAAAAGTGTTTTATATGGGGGAAAATTGCTTTTCCTAGGCAAAAAGTGTTTTAACCTTAGGAAAAGGAGTATTATTAGGAAAATGAATGAACTGAAGGGGGGATGAACTTTTATGAGGGGAATCTAGTACTTGATATCCATAAGTCATTGAGCCGAGGGTCCGGTCCCTCCAAAAGTCATAGAAATGCTCCGAGCCTCTTTGACTTAAAGGTTTTAAGTACATTGAACTTTATTATGGGAAATTAGTTAAGTAAAGAGGTGAAATGAATGGGGGAAGTTAATTAATTGACTTTGAAATCCATTTGCATGTTTGATTGTCCATTCATATTTGGAACATATGATGAAGAATGATAAATATGCTTTTTTTGTCTAATCAACCATCATACTTCTGCAACCTTTCTTCTACTTATCCTATCATTTTTTCTTCACTTTATTAGGGTGCATTTAAGCTAGAAAACCCTTATCAATATTTTATTTTCCTTACATGGCAAACTATCTAAATTTATCCTTATATCATCCCAGGGCTCAGATTAAATAGTTGAGCTCATTTTATTTACTCTGCCTATCTAATTATCTGCCAAGGTTACACTTTTTGGTCAGATTTTATTCTCTACACAATCATTTATTAAGCATAAAAAGTAAATAGTAGTGGCATTTTGACTTGCACACTTTCCATGGTCTCTTTTGTCATTTGGGGTTCATATATTTCATTTTTTTTTGACCTATTTTCATTCTTTTTGTCCTTTGATTATTCTTTTAGGATACACCCTCTTTACATTTTTTTTATTTTTTTAATATGGAAAACATTTGCAGAAAAAAAGGTATGTACAATATTACAAGGCTTAATCTCAGTCAATCAAAATTATGATTCCTATTGGTATAGGAACCTAACACAACCTATCCTAATCTCTAAGCCTTGCTGTGGCCATCTTTGATCAAGTCAAAAACTCCCTCTTTCCATCTGTTTGGATGTTGCTCTACTATATGCACTCCCTCCTAGAATGCGCAGATATGCTAGCTACTACTGCCAAACTTCTTATAAAAATCGAACTTCTGAGACTCGAAGTTCCCTAAGAGAAATTATCCCTCTTTTGTGTGTGCTTTTCTCTTCCATCCGATGCTAGTTCTGCTACTACAAAACCATCTGCGTCCAACCAAGGAATCTACTTAGCGAAAATCTAAGCTGCAATTGCTCAAATTTAAATTGGACTCTTTAACTGGTTCAAGGTCAATCGGTGCTGGATCATTGCATCGTATAAGAAAATAGATGTGTATTTCCCTCTGTTGAACCAACCGAATCAATGACTGCATAAGCTACAGGTGCTACTAGGTATGCTACTCGTCGTGCAGCTTCAATAGAACCAACTTATTCATCGACTGAACCAACTGCTGAACCAACCAGATCTACTTCTACATCATCGAATTCTACATAAATGGCTTAATATTATAGATCTTCTATTGGAGAATTTTTTGGGGATCTGCAACACTTAATTAAGGATCGCTCAAGACTGCTATTTTGAAGAAAGAAAAAGGGTGGAAATAAAGAGTTTCATTAACCCAATCTCGTTTCTGTTCTAAGTTTTGCTTGTAAATGCCTCAGGTTTAGGATGCCTCAATCTTTCATCGTCTGGTCCAAATTGCTTTAATGTTCTGGTTCAGGTCTGCTACATGCATGCCACACCATCCATGATAGTGAGCCATGCCCGTGCTAGTGAGCGCTCTGATGCTCTGGTTGATGGTCCATGGCATAGTCCCAGTCTGACTCGTAAAGTAGTCCCTCTATATAATAGCTCTATAGAGGTTGAGAATACTAGTTTGGTAACCCCTCTGCCCCAAACTGCTTCTACTGCTGGAACACAAGCAAAGACCATCACTGATTGGAACAAAAAAAATACTTAAGAAAGACTAGAACATAGAACTAGGAACTGGGGTGTAAGATCTTAATTTCTAGGAGCAATAGCTCAAGCTTGGAACACTTTGGTAAGAACAACTCGGAAATTGGAAGTTCGGAACACTGGTCGACACTTGTTGGAACACCAAAAGGAACTCGTAGGAACACTGGTTGCAACATTAGCTTTTGTCAGAACATAACAAGTGAGAACATGTGCACCAGATCTATATAATAATAGGGTTGGGTGGTTGTGCCAGTGGTTTTCACAGCCCGATAGCGCTTGGCGAAGCTCACTCTTTTGTGTACCCCTAGGGCTTGGGACTTTACACACGTGCGTGGTTTATGAGCGCACATAATAAGGTGAACAAATAATGAGTACACCTAATTTGACTTATTGAACGATTTTGATATCTTTTGCATGCATCCTCGCTTTGCTTTTCTCAGTAAAGAGTTCCCATTTGCCTAAATAGTAATAATCGTGAAAGGTTGTCGAACACCCCTTCCGGCCGAAAAGGGCTCCTTCCATCACTGCAAGATCATTGATACAAATATGGAGAGGATATGTATATTAATATAATAAAAGAAATAGGTTTTGCTTCAATGTGTGTTTAAATAGTTTCTGGATCTACACCTACCCTTGGGGGATCATTCATTGAGTCAAGGTGAAGGGAAACACCAGGGTCTAGGACTAGAGATGGCACTAGAGATTCCATAATCAGCTCAGATGTTGATTGCACCATTGGTGGTTCTAGGTCATAAACTGCATAAATAGCTTCGTTGTTGCTACTAGGTTTTTCTTAATTGCAGCAAATGGAAAACCAGGATATCGAACTTAAATATCTGCTCAGTCAACTGGACAGACCCCTTGAATTTGATTTGGAACCAGGCAAAGGGAGGTCGAGACTAGTACAGGTACTGGAACAAAAGCAAATGTGTTGCTAGAATTTGTTGGAACACTAGTAGGAACTCGAACTACTTCCACTTACCACTATGTCGGTCGGTCGCTCAAGGTTGCACCTACCATATGGATCAACATCTACTGGGTCAACTTAAATAGGATCAGCTGGTTCAACAACGTAAATTGAATATGAAACCGAGGATGCGAGTGTAACCTCTGCAACCTCCGTCTCTACCTCTGCCAAGAAGAAATAGGTCACATGGTAAGCTAGCTAGTGAGTAATGCATGTAGTGAAGATGTTGGTGGATATGCAATTGGATTTGCTCTAGTTAGGGATCAACCACAGAGATTTAATATAATAATTTAATTGAATCTTTACCACTATTTATTCCCGCTACTAACTAACATATCGCTCAGGGCCCGGAGAAACTGAAATCACTGCTTATCACTCTGTCGTAGCTGTTGGCTTTCATGCTATGGAACATGATCTGTCACGGTCTATTCTATTGACCCAGAACAGATCCTAGGCAACGAGGTGGTACTGAAATGGAAGGGATTTGAGTTCACCATGGTAGTAAACTTCCTTTGCACTTGCTTCTGCCTCTAGCCTACTATAAGGATCATGAACTGGGGTAGGAACTAGAATTGGAAACTGAGAAGCTCGTTGATCAAATGCACCCACTTCTACTACTCCTGTCTCCATTGTTGTTCTCACCTACGCCCCTGCTTATGATGTTTTCATTCCTTATGATTTTTTGACTTGATCAATGCACTATGGCTTTTTATCTAAATTTAGTGGAACCATTGTTCAATCTCGGTCTAGGACTGGAAGGTATAGATATGGTAGGTATCAATCTTGATCTCCCACTGGGGACTCTCCAATTGGATCAACATCAATTGGTGAAACTTCAACCTTGCTGGTATTGGTGTTGAAAGAACATGGATTATGCATATAATAATGGGAATGGAGGGTTATGAAGGTGTGTTGTGATTGAAAGATATCAAGCATACGGGGTTAGGTTAGATAGCTATATAGTTCATGTATTAAAGATAGGTGGTTAAAGAGGCATAGGTGTAGGCGCCACCATAATAAACAAGGTTAGAAGAACATGCAATAGAGGTAGAGGCAAAGAAAGTTAGGGCGAGGGAAGGACAGGTAAGAGAGGCATCAAAGGAAGAAGTAAAGGTAGCAGCCCCACAGATGGTTGACCTCAAACTAGTTGAACCAATTCAAATTGTAGTAGCTAGAGCAAGGGTAGGAGCATAGATAGTGACAAATCCAGTGCCAGATGAAATTGACCTTGTTCCATTAGTAGCAGAACCCCTTGTTCACCTTACAAGCGTTGAATCGGTGCTTTACCTCGCTTACTCCAAATCCGTTGATCCAGCCAAAGCAACTATACCCATCCAAAAGCGCATCTAAAGCTAGTCTACCAACTCAACCTTTATAATCCGGCTTGCTTTACATACAAAAGGCACGATAGCAATATAATAAGGGGAGGGGGATAGCCTTGAATTTCCTCTAATTAATAAGGAAAGGGCGCCATTGTCTCTTAGTCGACATAACCGATGGATGGAGAGGGAGGTCGGTCATTCTTGCCTTACTCTGATTGACTCTAGTTCTTTCCTTCGATTGTATAGGTATAGTTAATCCACTAATCTAGGGAGAGTTTATCTAGTCATATAGGTGTAGTTCATCTAGTCACGTAGGTATATATAATCTAAATATATAGGGGGGTTATTAACTCAGTAAGATGTCTACACTCATCTTACCTACATAATAGGTATAACTATCTAAGGATAAGGCTTACCTTTATACCTTATTGATAGGGTGACTTACATTCTCGATAAGGGAGTGGGTATAAGGCTTAACTCAAAAATATTGGTATTCGTACGAGTCATGCTCCTATTACTGCTCATATTCGTGCTCCTCTCATTACCGCTCTGAGAATGGCTATCACATATTACGACTCTGATTACAGCACTAATATGACTCTGATATGGCTATCAGAATTATATACGAGTATCTTAGTGTATCAGAATTATATATGAGTATCTTAGTGGACAAGGCATTAGGAAGACCAAAGGGTGAGCTATTGCCCACAAACAAATGGTACACTCACAAATGGTCTAACCCGAACCATGTTGTTTGAACTGTACCTCGTATCGCACCTATGCCCAAGCAATCTTGGAACAAGAAATCTCTCCCTCGCTAACCCCATACATGGTGCGTGAAACCTCAATCGGTCTAACCAACACCTATGGAACTAGAACTATCACTCGATCTTACCCACGCACACCATCGAAAGCACTGTCACGGCTAGCTGCCTTTCGTCATACATTATGGCTCGCTAACACCATCACTTTAGTAATCTCACCTGCGATTGCTCACCATCACTGCTACTAATGCTAAGAGCTAAAGCAACAGCTGAACTACCAAAAACACTAACCTTCAGAACTCATACTTCCCTTCCTACCTACAACAATCACTCTCCTATCAACAGCTAGGTAAAAGACTCTATGCTTGTACCACTTGATCTTGTACGAGTAGAAGTTCCACTAAGGATGGGATAATCTATAGCCTGGGAAAGATGGAAAACCAGGGGCTCCCAAACAGGCTTGCTTGAATAATAAAGTAGGTATGCTTAGATAAGGAAGGAGCCTCAGGAACTTAGCTTAAACACAAGCTACTCTCTCTTTAGTGACCTGATATAGGTTATACTTCGTTAACCCTTACAGTTATTATCGAAATATACTTGATCTATATTGAACCAACCATTGGGGAGCAAACACACTAGGGCTTGGCCCACACACTATTGCCTCCACTGGGGGCCAGTGCAAATTACCTACCAAACAAGAGAGCGAAACCTTCTACTCCCCACTTATACTCATGAGAGCTACTGCACCTATCACACTCATACTATCACACTCATGTACAAAAGAAATGAATTTGAATAATTCATTGGATGCTTCTTGCTTTGATGCGATAAAGTAAGCAACGAGGTATTGGAAGGGCTCGGTGGTGGGAAGACTGGGAATAGAATGAACCAGTCTCAGAGGCAGAGAAAGCAAGCATCCGTTGATTCTGGTAATTATGCAGCTACTTACGACTATGATTTTAAATAACAAGATCCAACATGAGAGTCAATAGTTCGATGACGAGTATTCAGACTTCCCTTTTGAGAGCTCATTGATCGAGATGAAGATTTGGATTATGTTGAGTCAACAGCTTATCTAGTTTATCCAGTAGCTTATTCAGTAGTTGATTCGGTTGACCGAGTGAAAAGAACACCTATGTTGGTTGACCGAATGAAAGAAACATCTTACTACATAAGCCACTACCTTTCCTATCCTTGTTGGTGATGCAACTAGCTCTGCTTTTGGTGTACCAGCTATTGTTGCTGGATCTAATGGTGGACCTGGGTAAATGCACTAGTAGGGACTTAGTGCCGCTACCTATGAACTACACACACCCTTGTCTTTACTGTTGCTTCTCCTCCTGCTTTCTTTTTCACAGGTTATGTTGTTATATACGTATCTACTGATGGAACTGCTCGTTCCACTTCAATAGAATCGACTGGAACTAGCTATGTTACCTAGGCCTCTACAGGAGGTAGATCTACTGTTATAGCTACTAATCTAGGTACCTATGCTTCTAGGTGTGGTGTTTCTGGCTCTAGATCTACCCTTGGATATGATATTGCTATAGATGTTTCGCCCTTCTTACCGTGGTGCTTCTTAACCTCCTGCTACGAGCACTGCTAATGATCCTACTGGTGGTTCTACTAGATTTACTTCTATGTATAGACTTCTTAACCGACTGGATCTGCCTTTGCTACTACCTCTGTTACTGGCTCTGCTTCTCGCTTTGTCACTAATGCTATTGTTGTGTCGACTTTTGAAACTGAGTAAAGGCCAACAACATAATCTATTGCTGAGTCACCTGAACCACCTTTTGCTACCCTTGCTTCTGTTGCTATTTTATTTATAGATGATGTTGGCTTGGCTGCTTGCTCTGTTACTGGTGATGGAGGTAGTGGTAGAGAAGTTGCTGGTCCTGAGTCATTTGTTGGGTATAGATATCTGGAGCTACAAGTGCTATAAGGACTGATGGCTAGGTTGTTGGGCTCTAGAAAAGTAGTGGCCTGTGAGTTTTGGTGCCACCCATGTTCCACCTTATATTGATCTCAATCTTAAACTTCACCAGGTGGATATCGATCTTGTTCAAGTTCTTCATCCCTAAGATTATCTTATTCATCCGGAGCATCCAACTCATCCTCTGATAGTGGCAGGCCTGGAATTACTCGACTTGCTACTTGAGTGAGACTTGGTCAGCGTGATTCATGTCATTCTCCTGGAGAATGGATTTGTATGCCACGCTATCTATATAACCCGCCAATGACTTTCTTCGCTTACCGATTCCATGCTTGCCTATTGGTTCTGGTTTTGTTGGACCTAATCATATATATCAGCTACTTCATCTACTGAATCGACTGCATAATCAACTACTGAATTTACTTATCCTGATGTTGTAGTTGTCCATATTGTTGTTGATGCTAGCTCTATTGTTGGTTCTCTTGCTCGATCCAGCAAAAGCATATATAGTTCCAATTGCATTTGACCGAGTAAAAGGAGTAGTCTCACTAGTAGCTAAGATGGTAAAAGCACCAATTGACTGAGTTTACTCAGTTGCTTTAGTAGATTCAGCAGTCGCCAGCATGCCTCTACCTATGACCTTCAAATAAACGATCCCCACCTAGCCTATAAGTGGTAGCATGCTGGGCCACATATTCCTTGGTTTATCACTCGGGTTAATGAAAAGTCGGAGAGACAAAGGCGGGTGTAGTCGAAGATCCAAAGCTCGATGTAGGGAACAGGTCCAAGGAATAACTAGGCTAGTCTCCACTACCCATCTAGCCAATTCTAGTCCCACATTTAATAGCCTCCAGGTAGGAACAATAGGGTTACTAGTAGTAAAAGGAATTAGAACTCCGGGGGGAAGAGTATGCTCTCACTGTGGCCCGGTCCTAGATCGACGAGTAGTTGGTTGGCGTAACTATGTATATAATTCATGAACCAATCTCTCCTAATCAGATCAGTGACAATCTCTCTCATACATCGAATATTATCAATTCTGAAATGCCATAATCACATATATAATAGTAGGTTCATCTTGAAACGATGCATTGAAGGATCATTCCCTTTGACATCGAAACAAGGTCATAACCTTGATCACGGAGGACAAATAAAGCTTTCTCCACTATCGGTAATCGCTGACTTGACCTTTGGCTAAGGTCTCATATTTAGTATTACAGCCAAGCCCTCTGAGTAAGGAAATCTATAAAACTCATTCTTACTATCACAGTTTGGAGTGCCACGTAACTTTGCCATGACACAGGTCGAGAGAAACATGGCTTGGTGGGATTCCCCACTCGTCGAAAATTGGGCCATCGAATGAAACTTATACAATGGTTTGAAACCACTCTTCGACCCTCTTTCTGACTCACATCATGTGTCCTATCAAGCCAACACCATGGGCAAAGGTGACAATGGAACTGAACATAGGGGAAACAACTGAAACAAGCAATGCTTTATCGAGAAACACCCACAAGTTGATACTTTCCTCCACAATCACTAAGCACTTGACTCGTGCCCCCAAAACGAGAACAAGGACACACCGACAGGCAACCTCCTTGTTCTGTATCGGTCAACTTGCAGCCCCTTTCACCGACATCACAGCTACACAGGCTTTAAACCCCCTGGCTTGGACAAACTTGATAACTTCTCCTTCTAAGGTCAACCCTATAAGGAAACAAAGCTCTATTCACCTTGCGTTCCATTTAGAACCATAGAAATAGTAGTGCAGCTAGGGAGATTACCCGTCAACTAGCCGCAGCAGGAACCAATTTTGCGAGAGGATGGAGCAAAGATGAATCAGGTGTACAGATTGAGTAGATAGGAACAATTTAGAGATGCCCGAAAAGGACATAAATTATTCCCTTGATTGACTTGAATCCTCCCAATGGCTGCCTCCAGTCCTTGAGGGACCTAGGTTGCTTTGGGCCACTCGTGACATCGTAGGCCCTCAATACAAGGGATGAACTCTTACCCCCCCTTTGGGACTAATATACCTTGACTTGACTGTTGTGCCATAAAGATATGTTTTTTCTACACCAGGAGGAGGGAAAGGAGTGAGATTAATAATTTCATTCAGGGTGGCCATACGAGCTGGGTTTTAGGGTCTGGACCGGTGTAGTCTCTTCTTCATACATACTATCTTACATTCATTAAGTACTACCTAATCTTACCATCTTACCCTTACGTCAAGTGCTACTATCTATAAGGAAGGAAGGTGTTATCCGACATTTAGGTAGAGGGACTGATCGATACCCTACCCTACCGCTAAAGGGAAGGTAAGGAGGAACAAAAATCTCCCTATAGACAGAAGATAGGAAAGGATAAGTTCTATATTCCTTTTGTGAGCCTAGAGTTATTCCTACTCTTTCTACTTATACAATCCTGATGCAGGAGCATCTAGACCTAGCCAGCAATGTGATGGAATGGTCACATGTTGTGGCTACTACAAGTTGAAGGAAGATTTAGTTGTTAATCTTGTATTAATTTCAATTAAATGTATTTAGTTAAGAGTGGCTTAATTTTGAGCAGAAATTAGAAATAAATGGCAAAGGATTCTCCCTGCGTGGAGATCAAGCCAAGTAGTCTAGTTGTTTAGATTAGGATAGGATGTGCATTCTAAAAGTAGAATTTATTCCTCCAAATATGGAGGAGATGGTTAACTTGGATATGTGCAATCTCCATCGTTTTAAAGAAAAAAGGTAGAGCGACAGTGTTAATAGGAGTGAGGAGTCTTTGAGCGAAAGCTCAGATTTGAGTGTGAGTATAGCTGTGGTTTAAAATTCATAGTTCTGGAATAATTTAGAAAAATAAATGAAGTACTGTTTTATTGGGTGTTAGGAGCTTAATGGTATTCTGCCCCAAATCAAATGACAATTGATGATTTTTGTGATAATGGCTGCGCAATTGATTTAAGAACTCGATCTATGTTTGGTTTGGGAATTGGTTGGAATGATAGTTTCCATGTGTTATTTTGTTAATACAAACGTGGCATAGATTAAATCTGTGAGCTGTAAAGGTTTTTAATACGGAAACTCGGCGCAGAGATACTCAGTGAATTCCTGAGTGGATTTAAAAACCCATCTGATGTTTTGCAAATTGGATCCGACAACTCCGTTGGATCGGATCGAAGAGGAGATTTCAGTTGTCACATTCAGTTAACAGAGGGTGTGGACGCAAGGTTAATAAACTGTTTTGAGTTGGAGTCGGATCTGTTGGTAATCATCGCCTCGGCACTGGAGTCACAATTGACACTTATAGTGGGCTGCCAATCGCAATTTATGAACGCCGATTAATATCACTGCTGATTGATATCCTTTTTCTGCACAGATTGCTTATGATACTGTGGAAAAAGTATTGGGTTCATTGAATCATGTTCGGTGGGTCGTTATGTGTCTGCAGGGTGATGTGTGATACCAAGAGTTGTCAATCAAACTAATTGATTGTTGTTAATTGAGTCTGGCAACCCAGCGTTAAGCGATGACCCATTTGTCAAAAGCTGCGTGCGGAAGGGTAGTCACTGAATCGAATCTGGAGATTCAAGTGCGTTGACAACTTTAGAATCGACGAAATCTGCAGGGTAGAAGCAAGTGTCGCCGCTTGAGATTGCTGGATGAAAATCGTGGGGAATTTAGATTCTATGGAAGAGTCCCAAGTTGAATTGTGAACGGAGTCCGATTGAGAGTTGAATCCATCAGAAACTGGTTGAGTGCTATCGAATGCATTGGGCGCATTGAAGGGAAGGACGAACACAGAGCCTTGGTTTCTTTTGGGAACATTAGAATAATAATTTGGTTTAGTTGAAGCAAGGCGCATTTTGTTAGATTGTATGGTGGTTTAAAGGCTGCTGATAGGTTGAAGTTACCCAAGGCCAATAGTTTTCATCATGAATACAGTTCGATGGCATGCACTGTAGAAATAGTAAAGGGTGTTTTGGGGCTATTGATCATATTCACGAGCATGGAAGTGCTCACACAGACTGTATAATAACTGAAGATCATGATGTTGCGGAGGTTTCCTTACGCCAGGTAGACAGTGCTGCTGTATTTCATAATGCGAGTACACGCGTTTGTGATGGAGCTCGCTTTGGTTTTGATGCTGAGGTTGGAATAAGTACAAGCCGGATACATGCTTGTGGACCTGTAGGAGTTGAAGGGCTTTTAACCACCAGATGGTTGTTGAGAGGTAATGAGGAAATGAATTATAAATTTGCAGAGATAACAAGGTATGTTAAATTCTGGGTATGAGTTAATATCAATTTGTGAAACCTGTATATGCATCGAACCTTGAAAAGGATTGAATCGAAAGCTCGATTCGAATGAATGTTAAAACTTCAGTTTGATGAGTCGATCTCATGGTGGGCGCCATTGGCTCAAGGGGAATCACACCGTTGGTGTGTAAAAATGTTTATTGAAATTGTCAGGATTTGTAGTTAAAGCTGAGACGTATTTTAGATGTATTAAAGAGAGTGTGATTCTGGGTTTGCAGGGATCTCCCTGCATCATTTTTGGTATCAGAGCTTGGCTCTGGTAAATTGAAGAATGTTTGTTTTCTAAATGAAGATAGAAGGTTTTGTTGAAGAGCTGGAATTGCTCTGGGAAAGGATTCAAGTTTCTTTTTATTTAGTTAATCGCATGTGGTGAATGAATGTCAGATTGTGAAACTGATAAAGATGGCAGCACAGGCATAGTGAAGAAAGTCTCAGCGGAAAGAACCAGATGCGTTCTTAAAAGCAGAAGTGGCAGTGAACTTAAAGATTCCAACCAGAGATTAGACAGAGAGGACAATTGAAGTGTCTTCGAAAGAGAGAGTGAGAGATTGCAGAAGCCTAGAGGGAGCAAAGGTGTTGCTCAGGAGAAGATTCCAGACTGGGGATCGTGCTTACCAAAAGACTGAGTGAGGAGAGCTTAGTGAGGTAAGATTGCAGTAAGGAGGACTTACTATTGCAGAGGCTTGATGCAGAGGTGCGCGGGGCTCATGGAAAGAGAGGAGCCGGAAATGACTACAGACAGTCATAGCAGAAGTTCACAAGGGAGCCACAACAGAAAGGAAGATGCCAAAGCAGATGGCATAAGGATGAGTCAAGAAGACTTTGACCGAGAGAAAGCTGAGATAGATTTCCAGATTGGAATATTGATGAAGATGCTGCAAAAAAGTGTTTGGACCATGAGAAAAAGAGTAAAGTGGCCAAGGCTACGAGAAAGGAGAAATCAACAAGTGAAGTCAGAGATAGCAGAAGAATTGAGGAAGATTGAGCAGATGTTGAGTGCTCAAGAGGAATCAGAGAAACTCAGAGAAGCAGAGGTAGAATTGGAAGTTTCCATTTGTAAACCAGAACAAGGTGAAATGTTGGGAGAAGAGGATAATAAGAGGCCAGCTGAAGATCTCATGGATTATTGGCAGAGTTCAGAACAACTTGAAAATATATTGACAAAGGAAGCAGATGAGGCAATGAAGCCTTGTGATTTTGATTCTTACAGTTCGTGTATGTTTGCAGGATATGCAGAGGATGGTGGACAGCCAGATGAAATTGTCACAACCAGAAATGAAACTCTTGAGGTAAAGTATGATGAAGAATCCTTTTTAGAGAAAGAAGGTGTTGATCATTTGCAACAGAAGAAGTTCATAGATGAAATCTTGTTCGGTGTGAAACAGTCAGATGAGGTTGATATAAACCAGCAGTCTGAAGACAATTCCATAGTGGGACTACAAAAAGGTAAACCAATGAATTTGTTTAATGGAATTAATGAAAGATACTTGCAATATGATGATGTAGAAAACAGGTCAACTCAGGAGGATTGCCAAGAAAAGAATGGAGCTGAGAAGGAAAATTGTGATGATCTACTGGAGAGATTTTACAAGGAGATAGAATTCTTGGAAAGATTACTCGAGGAACCCAAAGGAGAAACAAAGCCTACAGAACTTAATGGAGGAAAAGGTGCGGAAGACAGCATTACTAAATATGATGCTGAAATCAGCGAAATTGAGCAGCGATTATATGAAGGTGAGAATACATTTGAGGAAAGCATTAAATTGCAAAAGTGTAGAAGTTGGCAGCAGAATGAAGAACCAGAGATGGGTCTGATAATACAAAGAAAGATAAGTGAAGATCTAAGGTACAGATGGAGACTGAAGAAAAGGGTGAAGTGGAAGCTATTGCAACGGAGGTGGAATAGCAAGCTGATGAATGAGTTCGGGAAACTAGAACAGATTCATATTGATTTGAAGTCACCGCAAGAAGGATCAGCTGAAATCCCAAAGATCTATGGTGGAGGATGGGTGCTTGAAGCATCAAAAGGAAATCGAAGGTATTGTATTTTGAAAACTAAAGGTTGTCGTGTGTTTGCAGGTCCTATCGATTTGAGGAAAGACAAACAATTATTGAAGATTGTTCAAGAAATGACTACTCATAGTCATATGCAGAGTAAGGAGGATGGCAAAAGAATTTTTGAATTCAAAGGATACATGAAGTCCTTGAAGATCATTGATCTTGAAGAAAGCCAGAGTGAAGGAGGATTAAAAATAGATATTGCGGACAATGCAGTTAGTAAAGATGGTACAGGTGAAAGGAATGAAGGATTGCAAATTAAAGTGAGCAGAACGGTAGCAAGGTATGTGAAAAGGATAGCAACAGATAGTGATGCATTACCACATAATGGACAGAGACTTGAGGGACAAACAACAGCAGCAATAATCAATAACAGACTATCAAATCAAGTATGGGATCCAGGAGGACGCAAACCAGAAATGTATGATCAGGAGATCATAGTTAATTTAAACTTTGGGAGTCTGATGCAGGAGCATCTAGACCTAGCCAGCAATGTGATGGAATGGTCACATGTTGTGGCTACTACAAGTTGAAGGAAGATTTAGTTGTTAATCTTGTATTAATTTCAATTAAATGTATTTAGTTAAGAGTGGCTTAATTTTGAGAAGAAATTAGAAATAAATGGCAAAGGATTCTCCCTGCGTGGAGATCAAGCCAAGTAGTCTAGTTGTTTAGATTAGGATAGGATGTGCATTCTAAAAGTAGAATTTATTCCTCCAAATATGGAGGAGATGGTTAACTTGGATATGTGCAATCTCCATCGTTTTAAAGAAAAAAGGTAGAGCGACAGTGTTAATAGGAGTGAGGAGTCTTTGAGCGAAAGCTCAGATTTGAGTGTGAGTATAGCTGTGGTTTAAAATTCATAGTTCTGGAATAATTTAGAAAAATAAATGAAGTACTATTTTATTGGGTATTAGGAGCTTAATGGTATTCTGCCCCAAATCAAATGACAATTGATGATTTTTGTGATAATGGCTGCGCAATTGATTTAAGAACTCGATCTATGTTTGGTTTGGGAATTGGTTGGAATGATAGTTTCCATGTGTTATTTTGTTAATACAAACATGGCATAGATTAAATCTGTGAGCTGTAAAGGTTTTTATACGGAAACTCGGCGCAGAGATACTCAGTGAATTCCTGAGTGGATTTAAAAACCCATCTGATGTTTTGCAAATTGGATCCAACAACTCCGTTGGATCGGATCGAAGAGGAGATTTCAATTTTCACATTCAGTTAACAGAGGGTGTGGACGCAAGGTTAATAAACTGTTTGAATTGGAATTGGATCTGTTGGTAATCATTGCCTCGGCGCTGGAGTCACAATTGACACTTATAGTGGGCTGCCAATCGCAATTTATGAACGCCGATTAATATCATTGCTGATTGATATCCTTTTTCTGCACAAATTGCTTATGATACTGTGGAAAAAGTATTGGGTTCATTGAATCATGTTCGGTGGGTCGTTATGTGTGTGCAGGGTGATGTGTGATACCAAGAGTTGTCAATCAAACTAATTGATTGTTGTTAATTGAGTCTGGCAACCCAGCGTTAAGCGATGACCCATTTGTTAAAAGCTGCATGCGGAAGGGTAGTCACTGAATCGAATCTGGAGATTCAAGTGCGTTGACAACTTTAGAATCGACGAAATCTACAGGGTAGAAGCAAGTGTCACCGCTTGAGATTGCTGGATGAAAATCGTGGGGAATTTAGATTCTACGGAAGAGTCCCAAGTTGAATTGTGAACGGAGTCCGATTGAGAGTTGAATCCATCAGAAACTGGTTGAGTGCTATCAGTACAAGGTAAGTATTGTGGTGCGAATGCATTGGGCGCATTGAAGGGAAGGACGAACAAAGAGCCTTGGTTTCTTTTGGGAACATTAGAATAATAATTTGGTTTAGTTGAAGCAAGGCGCATTTTGTTAGATTGTATGGTGGTTTAAAGGCTGCTGATAGGTTGAAGTTACCCAAGGCCAGTAGTTTTCATCATGAATACAGTTCGATGGCATGCACTGTAGAAATAGTAAAGGGTGTTTTGGGGCTATTGATCATATTCACGAGCATGGAAGTGCTCACACAGACTGTATAATAACTGAAGATCATGATGTTGTGGAGGTTTCCTTACACCAGGTAGACAGTGTTGTTGTATTTCATAATGCGAGTACACGCTTTTGTGATGGAGCTCGCTTTGGTTTTGGTGCTGAGGTTGGAATAAGTACAAGCTGGATACATGCTTGTGGACCTATAGGAGTTGAAGGGCTTTTAACCACCAGATGGTTGTTGAGAGGTAATGGGGAAATGAATTATAAATTTGCAGAGATAACAAGGTATGTTAAATTCTAGGTATGGATTAATATCAATTTGTGAAACCTGTATATGCATCGAACCTTGAAAAGGATTGAATTGGAAGCTCGATTCGAATGAATGTTAAAACTTCAGTTTGATGAGTCGATCTCATGGTGGGTGCCATTGGCTTAAGGGGAATCACACTGTTGGTTTGTAAAAATGTTTATTGAAATTGTCAGGATTTGTAGTTAAAGCTGAGATGTATTTTAGATGTATTAAAGAGAGTGTGATTCTGGGTTTGCAGGGATCTCCCTGCA
>APFE030863007.1:235971-259231 GCA_000404065.3 Pinus taeda | reverse complement strand
CCGAGTCATTGAAATCGAGCCGGCCGAGTCGATACCGAGTCGGAGTCGACCCTCGGCCGAGTCGAAGTCGGAGTCGGAGTTTTAAAACATTGGTGAGCACTGCTCCCAACGCGATACGCGACGCATCAACATGGACATGAAACTCCACATCCCATTTTGGGAAGACTAGGATTGGAGCGGAGGCCAATTTCCCCTTTAGGACATCCAGGCTCTTCATGCAATCATCATTCCAGCGAAATGTGACATCCTTTCTCAATAGTTTCTCCATCAGCGCGCTGATTTGGGCATAGCTTTTGATGAACTTCCTGTAGTACCCTATGTGTCCCAAGGTAGCGCACAGCTGTTTAACACTTCGCGGTGCTTCCAAATTTAGAATCACTGCAATCTTCGCGGGGTCCACCATCAGTCCCTGTTTGCAAACCACATGTCCCAACAGGTTCCCAAAGGGAACGACGAATGTGCACTTCTTAAGGTTCAGCGCAATCTAATGTCGTCGGCAAGTATCCAACATCAAGCATAAGATTGCTACGTGGTGCTTAACCAATCCAAAGACAGTTCAATCATCCAGATAGACCTCTAGGAACTTGTGGATGTATTCTTTGAATGCGGCAACAACGATGCGCAAAAAGATAGTTGGCGCGTTCTTCAACCCAAACAGCATAACGATGTATTGAAAGTAGCCCCATTCCATTGCAAAGGTCGTCTTGCTCTTGTCTTCCGACGCAATTTTGATATAGTGGTATGAGAACCCATTCGTGAATGAGTATGCTTCTTGTCCGCCAACATTTTCCAATACTTCATTTGTGAACGGTGTCAGGAATGGGTCATGTACACAGGCGTCATTCAGCTTCCTGAAGTCCAGGCATATTCTTATTTCGCCCTTCTGCTTTTTCTCCTGCACTACCATAGGGCTCACCCAGTCAGATTCTTCCACCGGCTCAATAATTCCGGCTGTGAGCATTTTGTCTAGTTCTACGCAGACCTTTTCCTTATACTTCAGATTCACGCGGTAAGGCCTCTATTTGACTGGCTTTGCGTTGGGTTTTAGGGTGATCTTCATCATCCCTAAGTCGCCAACGATCCCTTTTAAATCCATAATTTTGGTTGGGAATAAGTCTTGGTACTTGCAGAGTAACTCAGCGACCTTATCCACTGTGGCATCATCCCAATAGTCATCGAGCATTGCATATTTTGGTTCGGCTTCCGTCCCAATGTTTCCCTGTTTTGTTTTTAGCGATGCGGTGATGTCAGGATCTTCAATCAATGGTCTTCACACCTTGCAAAAGCCTTCAGTTTCTGGAATGTTAATTTTCCGTGGATCCTCATCATCCTCCTCATTATTTACATTGTAACACTCAAGCACGCAGCTCAGCTAGGTCGCCCATTCCGGCTAAAGCACTTACATTGGCTCCTGGGGTATTTTGAAGATAGTTGCTTTTACTGCTTGTAGCACATCATCAAAAGTATCCCACCAACGATCTTCAAACATGAAGGTTAATAGGAATCCTTCGCACAAGATATCCCATTCGCTCGTGCCATGGTGGAGCTCCGTCTTAGTACACCAATTCATGGGTATGATATCCAGGGTATGACAGAACAAATGCACCCATTCAGGTTGTGGCTCTTCCCCGTAGACCTTGGTCCATTTAGCAAGGTGTGCATGCGGATCATCCGGTTTGTCATACTTGTCTCTTAGCCGCATCTGCGGTTTCCCAAATCATAGGCGCATCATCCTTCTACATCCTCGCCAGTCCTTAAAATTCCGCTAGTGCGTAGCCCACCACCTTGCAGGCGTAGCGCGCATTACCCATTTCAGAGCATCGAACCGTTGTTGTTCTAGCACCTCTCTTTCAAATTTGTTCAGGAAATCATCCACTGCTATCAACCCATCATACATAGGCAGATCTCTTACCTCTCTTGTCACGCAGCGCGGTGATCTTACCATCATGTTGCAATTGAGCGTGGCTACCTCATGTAACCGGTTCTGCTATTGTTCTATTTCCTCGTCCGAATCTGAGGTGCATGAGCTTTCGTGCTCTCATGAAATCCCGCCATCCGGTGTAGGATTCACCCAATCCTGTTCCCGAGCGATTATCTTGTAGATATAGTCCAGATCGTCGTCATTCTTGTCGTTGTGCACTGGCTTTGTGTAGCGCGATCCTTCCGCAGGGTCTAAAGGTACCACTATGCGTAGTGACTTTTTCTCGAAAATCATCTTGCGCTTCTTTAGATTTATCACTCCATTCATGTCAATAGCCCAATCTATTCCTAGTAGCGCGGGATAGGGATTGTTGTCATCGACAATCTCTATCACCTCGAAATCTGCAAGCGCGCTCGCACCTTTGATATCTACCGTTATTCCCCGCAATCTTCCCATCGGTAGGATCTTTTGTTGGTTCGCCATTCGCAATTGAACAGGAGACCATTGCAACGTAGGCCTGCCCATGCGTTCCCATGTCCGCTTTGGCCGGACGTTTGTGTCTGATCCTATATCTAGAATCACTTGATCCATTTCATATTCCTCGATTTGCACAGTCAATTTCATCTCGCTTTCTGTTCGCATTGTGTGCTTCCCGAGCTTCCGAACTACGCACAGTATTCTTGACCCCGCGCACGTAGTGATGAGTTCTTGCAGTCCCTTCACAACCTTGCTGTCGCGTAGCAGCTTCATGCATGTCTCCAAAAAGGTAGTGAGCATTGATGGGTCCATCTTCGGTTCTAGTTTGTCTTTACTACCTGAAGTGGAGGCCTTCGTGAAGCTCTTCTTAGCTTCCATGAATGTCTCCTTCGCGCGCTCCAAATTGAAATCCGGTTCCTTTGTTGGAGCCTTGTGAACCCAGGCACTCTCTTCTGGCTGCTTACCTTGGTCGTCTCCTATCGTAATACCACTTCGGAGCACGATATTTACATTCGGGTCCTCTTCGTGTGGTTCAGACCTCATCATTTGCAGGTTCTGAGTCGGTGGAGGTTGGAGTGTTCCTTTATCGCGCAACCTCGCTATCAGTGTGGGGCAGTCCTCCGTCTCATGATCAAACTGGGTACAATATAAACATGATTCTCTCATCGGATTTGTACAATCGCGGGAATAATGCCCTGTGTTAAGTTATGGTATGTTCTATGCTTATAACAGTTTACTTCTTTTTCTTATTATATTCCACAGATTAGCAATCAGATGTACATAAGGTAAAGTGCAGATAGAACATTAAATAATTGACAGAAAACAAGCCAAGACAAGAAAAACAAGATGTGGCAGCTAGCCAGGGACAAACCCCACAATGTGTGGGGAAACCCTTTGATCATATCTTCTTTTATCTTCAATAATTCAGCAGAGAGAAATAGTACAATAAATATGATTTATATCAGCAGTAGCAAACCCTAGATCAGCAGCATCAGCATTAGCGGCTTCATCGTCAAACTAGGGAAAACGATATCTCACAAACCGACCGTTGGATCAGCTTGATTCCACCACCAAAAGTTGCGGTTTCCAGAGGAGGTTCAGATGAACCTATAGTGTAGTTCAAATGAGGAGATCTTCTGGTCCACATAGGTCAAACTTTACTTCTACAGTTGCAGCTTCAATTTCAACAGCGTCCTTCAAACTAGGGTAGTCGATATCTTGTAAACTGTCCGTCGGATTGACTTGATTCCACCACCAAAAGTTGCAGCTTTCAGAGGAGGTTCAGATAAAACTATAGCGCAGTTCAGATGAGGAGATCTTCTGGTCCATGCAGGTCAAACTTTACTTCTGCAGTTGCAGCTTCAGTTTCAGCAGCGTCCTTCAAACTAGGGCAGTCGATATCTTGCAAACCGTCAGTTGGATTGACTTGATTCCACCACCAAAATTTGTAGCTTTCAGAGGAGGTTTAGATGAACCTACAATGCAGTTTAGATGAGGAGATATTCTGGTCCACGCAGGTCAAACTTTACTTCTGCAATTGCAGCTTCAGTTTCAGCAGCTTCCAGCTTCACGTGTGAGAGAGAGACCCTTTTTCTGTGCAGTAGAGAGGAGACTCTTTTCTGCGCAGTAGAGAGAGAGATGTGATGAGATGAGTGAGTCCAAATGAGGAAAAGTCCTTTTATATTTATACACAACGTTGGTGTGTGAATAGATGCGACTGTTGGGCTTCTGAGCCTACATGAGTTATAGGTCGGCTTCAGAATAATTCCATAATCAAAATAAATTCATATCTCCATGAATACTTATAAGAATCGGATGATATTTATATCAATCCTACACCTCTTGACGAGAGGAATCTAATAAAAATATTATCAGCCATGAATAAAATGACCCACATGAAGTTTTGCCCTAGTTTCCAATTTTAACATTCCCTCTCAACTAGGGAGAACTTCATCTACAATCTGTCTATCGGTCGTTACTATTCATCCATCAAATGCACTGCCCTGTATAGCCTGACCCTTGCCCTGCTCTACTCTATTTTGCCTGTTCTGCTTTGTCTTATTCTGCCCTGTACTGATCTGTACGACTTTGCTCTGTTAAGCGCTGCTCTGTTTTGTTCTGTTTTGCTCTGCTTTTGTCCGAATTATGAAGAAGAAAAAATGATCGAGGATGTATCATACTGACTCAAAGTCAGTCTCAGAGTATGTACCACTAGTCCCAGACCAGTCTTAATCAACTCGAAGTCAGCGTGATAGTGAGTACAACTCCACTGGTCCCAGACCAGTATCATCCTCCACTGGTCCCAGACCAGTCTCAACCGTCCCAAAGTCAACGTTATAGTATGTACCACTCTCACTGGTCCCACACCGGTACTGCACTGACGCGAATTCAGTCGCAGAGTATGTACCACTGGTCCCAGACCAGTCTCAACTGACTTGAAGTCAGTGTCATAGTATGGTACAACTCCTACCACTGGTCCCAGACCAATATCATTGATCCCAGATCAATGGAGGTCATCCTAGCATAGGGAGTACGGTAGATACAACGATGCATCCATCGGTACTACTATGGTACCTAACTTCATTTCCCTGCTCATTGATCAGATGAGAGGTACTTCCCATGAGTCCCAGACTGCATGGGTAGGATGTCTCGATAGGAGAACTAATCAATCCTGTCCTCACAGGAGAACACATCAATCCTGCTACAATCGCCATGGAGAACACATCAATCCAGGCTGCCATGGAGAACATATCAATCCAGGCCTCACAGGAGAACACATCAATCCTACTACAATCATGTAATATCCCGTTTTAGAGATATTCCCCAAACCCCAGCAAAACTCCCACCAAATCCGTACAAATGATATAATAACCGGGAAACTCAAAATGATAAAGATAACAGTGGTGCAACATATAATAATATAGACATGAAATATAAGCAGATACTCATGAAATGCAGCTAGAAATGCTAAGCCATTTTATTATACTGAGTAATAGAATGAGTACAGGAGGTGATCAGAAAGGTGGCACCTCGACTTGCATAAGGCAAGTGAAGAAAGACACTCAGAATAGCAAAGGAATGGCCTCTCTCTGAACTGCGTCCACGCTGCTGGAGAACTGTCGTGCTGTCGATGCTGCTAGAAATCAAATGAGGATTTGGGGTCGTTCCCCCCCTCGGAAAAAACTGAAACTCTGGAATCAGACTCTACTCAAGAAACCCAGAAAAACCCAAAAAGCTTTTCTGAAATGCCCGACCCCCGAAAATCACCCCCTTGGGGTTCTACGTTGTCCCTCAAGGCTCTGCGCTGCCACTGAAATAAACCCACCAAAACTCTGCCTGAAACTCAGCCAAAATCCTCCAATATGCAAGGGCTGATCCCCTGCTCAACCTCCCAGCACAAATCCCTCTACAAAACCTCAATCCAGAACTCCTGCCAGAAAGAACTGCGTCATCCCTCTCAAGATTGCGCAGTCATCCAAGATGCTCAATCCTCTTGCCAAAATGCTGATGAAACTACTGCAAAAATACTGATGGAAATACCTTTCCCAAGCAGACACTCGAAGTCCCTCAGGGCTAAGGGTGAGATCTCTGAACAAAGACACTCAATGCACTAAACAGTGTTGCAGACTAGCTAAACAACCAGCGTGCTCTAAGTCGAAGTGACTAGATCAAATGCACATAATCCCATTCCAAAATGAGGTGGCTCCTCTCGCCTTTATAGCATTGGCCTCTCCTAATCCCAAGGCTCACCTCCTCCAACGTAATCCCCTCTTGCCATGTGTTCCTTTTCCATCTGCACAGTCCCTCCAAGTGTCCGCGTGGGCCCCATCTCTGCGTGATCCTTTGGCCCCCTTGGTTCGCCTTTAAGTCACAACGTTGTGCTAATAGGAAGTGGATTTTTATTCTAAAGTGAGTTATGTCCCCTTTTCCTCACCTTTTTATTTGTAAATAACTATAGAAGGCAAAATTGAACAAAATCGAATATTCCAATTAGCCATGGCTAATTAGAAATATGATAATCTCCCCTGGCAAAATGTTGCTTGTCCTCAAGCAACTGAAGTGATGGATGGTACAAAATTTTCTCGCTCTCCGAAGTGGCATCCTCATCCGGTAAATTCTTCCACCTCACCAAGAATTCTTGGACTGTCCTGCTCCGTAGCTGCCTCTCCCTAGTATCAATAATAGCCTTTGGCTGCAACACCAAATATCCCTCATCATCTATGGGTGGTAGCTCATATGTCACTGTCACCTGCTGCCCCAGTGCCTTCTTCAGGCATGATACATGAAAAATGTTATGAATCTTGCTGCCTTGGGGCAGCTCCAACTCATCCAATCCTGCGTATCACCCTATATGGTCCATAAAAGCGAGGCTTGAGCTTCTCAACACCCTTCTGCTTCAGTGACGACTATTGGTATGGCTGTAATCATAGGTAGACCAAGTCCCCTACCTCAAACTGTCTCTCCACCCGACCCTTGTCAGCATATAGCTTTTGCTGGTTCTGCGTTGTAGCCATATTGTCCTTGAGAGCTCAGAGAATATCCTAACTCTCTTGGATCCAAATCTTGGCTCTCGGAGCCTTGCTATCACCAAACATCACGTCAGCAAAAGACAAAGGATGATATCCATACAAAGCATAGAATGGTGACATACCAATGGACATGTGATGTGTAGTGTTGTAGCAGTACTCCCCTAGATGCAGCCATCTCAACCATGCTCGCTGCTGCCCACTGACATAGTTATGCAAGTAGCCCTTCAACCACTTGTTAACTATCTATGTCTGCCCGTCTGTCTATGGGTGATAACTGGTACTTGGTGTCAACTTCGTCCCCACCAATCGGAAAAGCTCCTGCCAAAATCCGCCCATGAAACGGCTGTCCTTGTCACTGACGATGGTCTTAGGATGACCATGTAGCGTGAAGACCTCTCTGAAGAACAGCTTGGCCACCTATGCTACTGTGTAGTGTGCGGATATGGCAAAGAAATGTGCGTACTTTGTCAGTCGATCAACGACGACAAAGATACAATCGTTGCCCTGTACCATGGGCAACCCTGTGATGAAGTCCATCGAAATACATTCCCATTTCCCCTCCGGAATGGGAAGAGGTTGCAATAAACCTACGGGATGGCTCATCTCCCCCTTGTTCCTCTGGCAAACATTGCACTCCCGGATATGCTGGAGTACGTCCTCCTTGAGGCCCTTCCATGAGAACCTCTCTCTAATGGCACTGTAGGTTTTGGTAAACCCCTGATGGCCGGCCAATGGTGAATCATGTGAAGCCCGAAGTATCTTCTTCTTGAGCTGAGATCCCTCAGTCAAGAAGATCCTGTCCCTGTAGTAGATAATCTCATCGACCACCCTGTACCTGTCATCCACCACCTGCCCATCCAAAACCTCACATGAAAACTTGTCCTTGGAGTACTCTACTAAAAGTCGAGCCCTCCAGTGTGTGTCCAAGCTCATAAGAGACAACGTGGCTGGTCTACGTGAAAGGGCATCTGCGACCACGTTGTTCTTACCCTTGACATACTCAATGTCAAAGTCATATGCTTGGATCTTACTGATCCACTTCTGCTGCCTCTCCTGTAGCTACTTCTGCTCCAAAAAGAACCTGAGGCTGTTGTGATCAGTCCTCACCCTAAACCTGTTACCCACTAAATACTATCGGAACTTGGCCAATGCATGCATGATGGCCAACATCTCCTTGTCGTATATAGGATACAACCTCTCATGCGGAAGGAGCTTCCGGCGCTCATAGGCTATAGGGTGACCTCCTTGCATCAATACTGCGACGATCCCCTCTCTCGACGCATCACACTCCAAAACAAATGGCTGCGTGAAATCTGGCAATGCAAGCACTGGGCAGCTGCTCATAACCTCCTTGAGCCTGTCAAAGGCTCGCTGCACCGTATCCGACCAGCTGAATGACTCTTTCCTCGTCAGATTTGTCAGGGGTGCAGCGAGCTGTGAGAAACTCTTGACGAACTTCCAGTAGTAAGTACAAATGCCAATGAATCCCTGAAGTTCTGTCACGTTCTTCAGCTCTGACCATTCTCTGATGGCCCAAATCTTCTCCTCGTCGACTCTCACTCCGTCCACCCCTATGATGTGTCCCAAGTACAACATCTCTGTCAACCCAAACTCACACTTGGAGAGCTTGGCATAGAACTGCTGCTCCTGCAAAATACGCAACACTGTCTCAATGTGTTGGAGATGCTCCTCCCAAGTCTTGCTGTAAATGAGGACATCATCAAAGAACACCAACACAAACTTCCTCAAGTGACTGCGGAAGATGTGATTCATGCAGGACTGAAATGTAGCGGGGGCGTTGGGTAGCCCAAAGGGCATCACCAAGAACTCAAAGTGCCCATAGTGACACCTGAAGGCAGTCTTGGGAATGTCCTGCTCCGTCACGCGAATCTGATGGTACCCGGATCTCAAGTCAATCTTTGAGAAGAACCGTGCTCCTCTCAAGTCATCCATCAACTCATCGATCCTGGGTATGGGGTACCTGTTCTTTAGTGTCTTCTTGTTCAGGGACCTATAGTAAATGCACATACTCAATGTGTCATCCTTCTTCTTCACCAACACCACAGAAGAAGCAAAAGGACTCATGCTCGGCCGAATGTGCCCAAGAGCCAACAACTTCTGAATGGCCCGCTCAATCTCATCTTGATAGGCCTTGGGATGCCTATAGGGGGTAGAAATCACTACCTGTATGCCCTGCTCGAGCTCAATGGTGTGCTCAAACCCTCCGTCCGGCGACTGTCCTGGCGGAATCTCCCCAAACACTATGGCATACCGGTCAAGGATGGACCGTATCTCTAGATGTACCGTTTGCCCTGTAGTCCTTGCCTCTAATGCACGCAGCTCCACTGCCCACTCTACGTCTCCCATCTGGAAGACTACCTCCATCCGATGAGCCGAAACAGTTTGAGGCAGATATGTGTGCTGTCCCTGTATCTTCTCATGCCTCCCTATCTTCTCATCATCCCACTCCATCTCTAGGATCTTCCAATCTGTCGTGACCTTCCCTAGAGTGATAAGCCACTGAACACCCAGTATCATGTTGGTGTCCTGAATATCGACCACGAAAAAGTGGTTAGTTAGTGTATAGGTGCCCATCGTCACTGATAGCTCTAGAACATAACAAGCACACATCATGGTCTGATCTCCTCGGACCAAAACTGAAAACCCATTGAAGCTCTCGATTTGTATACCTCTCTGCTCAACCATCTGTGCATCGATGAAGTTGTGGGTTGCCCCACTATCAACCAAAATTGATACTCGCTGGCCACGTACTGTCCCTCGTACGTGCAACATCAAATACTTGGGAACTCCTCGCAATGCTACAAGGGCTCCTCCAGTAGGTGCAAAAGCTGCACCACCTGCTGCTGGTGTTGGAGGCGACAAGGGACCCTGCACGACATGACTATTTCCTACCTCTAGATCATCATCCTCATCCTCTTCCGCGCTGCTCTTGGAGAAGACATCAATAAAATGTGCTTTTCCAGCAGCACATCTATGTCCTGGTGCCCACGACTCTTGACAGGTAAAGCACAACCGCTTCTTCTTCAACTCCCTCCTAGCATCATCGTCAATCTATGCTCGTCCTGGATTCCCCTTTGGAGGCAGAATCCTCACATCCTTCCCCTTATACTGGAAAGTCTGTCTCTGGGGGTAAGGTGTCCGAGTCCTGGGTAAGACATCCTGTAAATCCCGGGTCCTGTTGATAGCATCCTGGAGTGTGGCTGGTCTATTGGATCTGACTAAACCCCGAAGTGGCTCCGCTAACCTCTCAATGTACATGTAGATCCTCCGTGCCGTGAATAGATCTGGCACCATCACTGAAACCCTCAAGAAATCTGCAATGTACGTATCTGGGCTCCCGGTCTGTTTGAGCCTCATCAGCTCAACAAAGCGCTGCTCTGGATCCCTCTGGTCGAATCTCTCTATCAATCTCCTGGTGAACTTGGCATATGCCGTCACTGTGCAGTGTCCGAGTGTAACCATCCCATGGAACCACCAATCCTAGGCCTCACTATCCAAATGTAATGTCGCCACCTTGATGGCCTCTGTCTACGACATCTGGTTAAGTTGGAAGTAAATGTCCAGCTTCTCCACCCAAGATTTTGTCGAACTGTTTGTTGAAACATCAAACGCAGGCAAGTGGAATCTACTAGTTGCACGGTGGGTGTCACCATCATGATAATGCCGGTATCCTCTGTGATGGTCGCGGGGTCTACTATCCCACTGGAGCTGAACAAAGTCTCTGAATGAGAGAGCCTCCCTGAACTCCTGCCCATAGGCCTAGTACTTTGCAAAATAATCATCCATATGGTCGGGCTCTACCTCCTGCTGGGCTCTGGCCCCCGTGTGTGCTCCTAAGAAAGTGGGCATGGTAGAGTGTGTAGGGGCATGTGAGGCCACCTGCTGAGTAGTATCATGCTGCTTTGGCAAATGGTGGGATGCACCCGATCCCTCACCAACCTGGAAAACTCGTGGGCTCTCACGCTGTCTAGCCTTTACTAATGTGAATCTCTGCCCCATCACCTCAATTTGCCTCGACAGATCCTGCACTGATTTGAGGAGCATATCCACAAATCTCTTCCCGTCCTCGTCTGCCATCTGCTCTGCGTCCACCCCAGGCTCCTTCTGTTCTGCGTCCACCACAGGCTCCTCCTGTTCTGCGTCCACCACAAGAACACAGTTTCCCTCCCCGTAGGTGTTCTCCAACCTACGTCCAATGTCTCTGTATCTCCTACCTTTGTAACAAATGTAGGGTTTTTCCCCTAGTGTCATAGATTGCTAGCTCCACAAGCTGAGCTAGATCTATGCTTTGATACCACTGTAATATCCCGTTTCAGAGATATTCCCCAAACCCCAGCAAAACTCCCACCAAATCCGTACAAATGATATAATAATTAGGAAACTCAAAATTATAAAGATAATAGTGGTGCAACATATAATAATATAAACATGAAAAATAAGCAGATACTCAAGAAATGTAGCGAGAAATGCTAAGCAATTTTATTATACTGAGTAATAGAATGAGTACAGGAAGTGATCAGAAAGATGACACCTCGACTTGCACAAGGCAAGTGAAGAAAGACACTCAGAATAGCAAAGGAATGACCTCTCTCTGAACTGCGTCCAAGTTGCTGGAGAACTGTCGTGCTGCTGCTGCTATTGGAAATCAAATGAGGATTTGGGACTGTTTCCCTCCTCGAAAAAAACTGAAACTCTGGAATCGGACTCTACTCAAGAAACCCAGAAAAACCCAGAAAGCTTTTATGAAATGGCCAACCCCCGAAAATCACCCCCCTTGGGGTTCTATGCTGTCCCTCAAGGCTCTACGCTGCCACTGGAATAAACCCACCAAAACTCTACCTGAAACTCAGCGAAAATCCTCCAATATGCAAGGGATGATCCCCTGCTCAACCTCCCAGCACAAATCCCTCTGCAAAACTTCAATCCAGAATTCCTGCCAGAAAGAACTGCGTCATCCCTCTCAAGACTGCACAGTCATCCAAGATGCTCAATCCTCTTGCCAAAACACTGATGAAACTACTGCAAAAATATTAATGGAAATACCTTGCTCGAGCAGGCACTCGAAGTCCCCCGGGGCTAAGGGTGAGATCTCCGAACGGAGACACAATGCACTAAACAGTGCTGTAGACTAGCTAAACAGCCAACGTGCTCTAAGTTGAAGTGACTAGCTCAAATGCACATAATCCCATATAGCATTGGCTCCTCTCTCCTTTATAGCATTGGCCTCTCCTAATCCCAAGGCTCACCTCCTCCAATGTAATCCCCTCTTGCCACGTGTTCCTTTTCCATTTGCGCAGTCCCTCCAAGTGTCTGCGTGGGCCCCATCTCTACGTGGTCCTTTGGCCCCCTTGGTTCGCCTTTAAGTCACAACATTGTGCTACTAGGAAGTGGCTTTTTATTCTAAAGTGAGTTATGTCCCCTTTCCCTCACCTTTTTATTTGTAAATAACTATAGAAGGAAACATTGAGCAAAATCGAATATTCCTAATTAGCCATGGCTAATTAGGAATATTACAAATCGCCATGGAGAACACATCAATCCAGGCCTCATAGGAGAACACATCAATCCTGCTACAATCACCATGGAGAACACATCAATCTAGGCCTCACAAGAGAACTAATCATCTTGCTACACAAGAGAGCAAATCATCCTATTCCAAAAGAGATCGAATCATCTTGTCCCACAAGAGAGCGAATCATCTTGTTCCAGTGCGCACCACCAAGGGAGGGTGAGTCACCCTGTGGCCGTATTTTGCTCCAGTAAGAACCGCAAGCCCTTAGAGCTCCTAGAGCTCAATGTATGCAACATGTAGGACCCTTGTACAAGGGTTTCTTGACGACTCCAAATCGTTTGGGAAAATCACAGATTAGATCTTTCCTCGGGGCTTTGACAAGGTGTATCGACCTGTACATCATCTTAATGCGATGGAGCCTCCTTGCTCATTGACTTACCATATCCCAGATGATGTCTATTTGCTGGAGCAATCGACGAATATGGGATTCCTCAATAATTGAATCCCACCTCTGGTTGTTACAGAGAATCACAATGGTATCCAATGTAAATCCAAACAACTCACTGAAGAGTTTTGGCAACCAAACTGCCTCACAGGAGGCCTTGCTTGCAGCAATATACTCTGCTTCGGCAGTGCTCAAGGCCACCGACATCTGCTTCCTGCTCATCTAGGATATCGAAGCAGATCCCAAGGAGAAACAACACCCAGAAGTTCTCTTACGGTCCACCACACTACCTGCCCAATTAGCATCAGTATATCCAAGTAGTCTCACATCTCCGGCAGTGTATCTTAACCCATTAGTAATTGTGCCATGAAGATATCTCAGAAGATTCTTGGCACCAATCTAGTGAGGCTCAACCAAATATGAGCTCACAATGATAACTGCAAAACATATGTTTGGACGGAGGTTCACCAAGAACATCAACGCGAATGAGTTTTTGAAACTCAGAGGCATTTCCCAAATCTGGTCTGACATCACTACCATATAAATTCCAAAAGTTAAGATCCTCGAGGTAGTCACATGCTTGCAGTCCATCATACCAAATCTTTTCAGAATCTGCACCACATATTTTCCTTGAGATAGGAAAATTTCCCTTGGCTTCTGCCACACTTCAAGTCCTTGGTTCTTCATTTCAAATTTAGAAGCCAACTCCCTCTTACATTTGTGAATGAGAGGGTATGCACCTCTTAGAAAGAGGTCATCCACGTATAGCACCAGTCTGAGAGGTTTGTCATCTTCAACCTCAAAGTAAAGGTTAGGATCGGCTTCACTCCTAGTGAATCCCAACTTCATCAGGTAGCTATCGATCCTCTCATACCATGCTCGGGGTGCTTGCTTCCACCCATAGAGAGCCTTCTTCAACCAGCATACATGATATTTTCAATCATAAATCTCAAATCCTTCGGGTTGCTCCATATAGACCTCTTCTTTGATTGAACCGTGAAAGAAAGCGGTCTTGATATCCATCTGATGTAGGTTCTATCCTTGTGAAGCCACAAGGGCTATGATCAAGCTAATGGTCGTATATCTGGCAATAGGTGCAAATATCATAGTCTATACCTTCCTTCTAGGAGAAACCATGATCAACAAAACGAGCCTTATACTTTTCCGTACTTCCATCTGCTACATGATTTATCTTGTAAAGGCATTTAGAAGTGAGAATTGTCTTATCCTAAGGTCTTGGAACTACTTCCCAAACATCATTCTCCATAATAGACTCATATTCTATGGTCATAGCATCCTTCCATACTTGATGCTTGATGACATCTAAGAATGATGAAGACTCATTTTGTATGATCATGCTCATGATGGTCAGGTATCCCTAATACCTGTTAGGTTTATTACTTTGACGGAAGGTTCCTCTGGGTGCAGCGTGTCCTTCAGCATCATCAAGTATCCCCCTAGGCCATGAAGGACTGTTCCTAGAAGAGGAAGGCTCAGGTGGATAAATAGGATCCATGGGTTCCTCCAAATCAGGCATTGTTACATCATCTATCCATAGAGACAACTTTCACAATCGTACAGTTCTTCCTTTCCGCCACACCATTATGCTTAGGAGTATGTGGTGTAGTAGTCTCCCTCTTAATGCCAGCCTCAAATATGTCTGAGTGAACCAACTGTAATATATCGGAGGTCTTGCTTTGGCTTGAGGGGAATGGTTCCCTTTTGAGCTTTCCTTCGGCACATCCTGGACATACACCTTCTTTCTCTACTCGAAATTTGGGCATCCCTGTCACCATTTGTCTTACACCGAGTAGAGCTTTCTAATGAAGGTGGGCAAACCTCCGATGCCAAAGTTCGGACTAAAGAGATGTGTCATAAGACATGACACCTAGCAGACTTCCATCGACTTGATATAATGAATCAACATGAAACCCAAGAGCAAAGGCATCTTTAACATTATTTTTCGATACACGTACCTTGCCATTGCTGAAAGATACCTTGTAGCCTTTGTCTTCCATTGCCGAGATGGACACCAGGTTCTTTCGGAGGTCAGGTGCATTTAATACATCCTGGAATTTTTAGCCTTCTTGAATGCTTGTCCTCTTCCTTGATTCCCAACTCTCCTCTTACCTTTGCTATTGAATTTGTCATTCCTTTGGTTGCCATCAGAGGGATTTTGATCATCGTTCCGCTGTGAATCCTTTCTATCAGTGCACTCCCTTGCATAGTGACCTACTTTATCACAGATGTAACATCATCCTTTTCTTCCACCTTTAGGTCTGGCCTTTCCTTTTGATTTAGTCCCTTTCCTTTTGATTTAGTCCCAGAATTATTTCTTTTCTTAGCATGAGAAGAAAAGGCAGCAGGAGGAGCTTTAGGCATGGGCATTTCTTGCTCTTCTACCCTTGTTTCTTCTTGAATGCATCTAGCCATTAATTCCTCGAAACCAGGAATTATATTATTGTTCAGAAGAGTAGTCCTAAACACATACCATTCGGATGGTAATCCTCCAAGAGTTGTGAGTGCCATTTCTTTGTCAGTAATAGTCTCCCCAATAGATAGGAGAGTGTTCTTGATCTTGGTGATTCTTAAGAAGTATGCTTGCATACTCTCATCTTTACCCTTCTTGATTTCCCTCAGCTCATTTCTAAGAAACAAAACTTGATTTGCATCATTAACTTTAAATAAACTCACCAGTCTATCGTAGATTTCCTTGGAGGTGTCTAGTTCAGAGATGTAGGTCACCAAGCACTTGTCGATATTGTCCCGAATGATCTTTTTTGTTTTAATTTCTCCGTTCTTCCATTTGTTCCTGGTAGCAAGAGGTGCATTTGATGGAGGCTCAACAATATTGCCTCTCACATGATCCAATACTCCTTGATCCTCAAGGGTTAGATCAATAGACATCTTCCATCCATAATAGTCAGCGTTCTCACGGAGCTTGTCTTCGGCAAGAAAGAGTGTTGAGGACCCCATCGTTCTTTTATGATAGCCTTGCCAATCTTCTCTTCGGTGATTGCTCTTGCTCTTGCTCGGGCTTTGTCTTCACCTCAGCTCTGATACTATGTTAAGTTATGGTATGTGCTATGCTTATAACAGTTTACTTCTTTTTCCTATTATATTCCACAGATCAGCAATTACATGTACATAAAATAAAGCGTAGATAGAACATTAAACGATCGACAGAAAACAAGCCAAAACAAGAGACACAAGATGTGGCGGCTAGCCAGGGACAAACCCCACAATGTGTGGGGAAACCCTTTGATCAAATCTTCTTTTATCTTCAATAATTCAGCAGAGAGAAATAGTACAATAAATCCGATTTATATCAGCAATAGCAAACCCTAGATCAGTAGCATCAGCGTTAGCGACTTCATCGTCAAACTAGGGCAAACGATATCTCACAAACCGACCGTCGGATTGGCTTAATTCCACCACCAAAAGTTGCGGCTTCCAGAGGAGATTCAGATGAACCTATAGCACAGTTCAAATGAGGAGATCTTCTGGTACACGCAGGTCAAACTTCACTTCTGCAGTTGCAGCTTCAGTTTCAGCAGCTTCCTTCAAACTAGGGCAGTGGATATCTTGTAAACCGTTCGTCAGATTGACTTGATTCCACCACCAAAAGTTGCGGCTTTCAGAGGAGGTTTAGATGAACCTACAGCACAATTTAGATGAGGATATCTTCTGGTCCACACAGGTCAAACTTTACTTCTGCAGTTGCAGCGTTAGTTTCAGCAGCTTCCTTCAAACTAGGGTAGTTGATATCTTGCAAACCGTCCGTCGGATTGACTTGATTCCACCACCAAAAGTTGTGGCTTTCAGAGGAGGTTTAGATGAACCTACCGTGTAGTTCAGATGAGGAGATCTTCTGGTCCACACAGGTCAAACTTTACTTCTGCAATTACAGCGTCAATTTCAGCAGCTTCCAGCTTCACATGTTTGACAAGGAGACCCTTTTTTTGCGTAGTAGAGAAGAGACTCTTTTCTGCGCAGTAGAGAGAGAGATGTGATGAGATGAGTAAGTCCAAAAGAGGAAAATTCCTATATTTATACACAACATTCGTGTCTGAATAGATGCAACTGTTGGGCTTCTGAGCCTACATGAGTTGTAGGTCGGCTTGATAATAATTCCATAATCAAAATAAATTCATATCTCCATGAATACTTATCGGAATCAGATGATCTTTATATCAATCCTACGCCTCTCGATGAGAAGAATCTAATAAAAATATTATTAGCCATGAATAAGATGACCCACATGAAGTTTTGCCCTAGTTGCCAATTTTAACACCCTGGACCTCCATAATTGTAACAAATTAGTTGTCTGCATCCCCTTCCTGGTCCCATTCCACTTCGACTGTGTCCGCGCCCATGAAATCTAGTCTATGCCATTCCTACATTTTGATTGAGGGCTTGTGTTTCGGTCTGAACTCTGTAGGTAGGAGTCCGATCCATCATTAGTTCATAACTTCTACAGGTGCGCTCATCATGGCCTACTGATCTGTAGAAATTACGAAACAACTGTTGGGACGTCTGCATATACTTCTGTAATAGATGCCAGTTATCTGTAGCATGCTTCCCTCCTATCTAACGAATCGCGCACCATAATGCAGTCGCCGCGCTCGGTCCTGCTTGTGCCTTTGGTTTCAATGGCATTAGTCCTCCTCCCGCCAGGTAGTTCGTGAAGACTGGATAATGGTCCTTGTCATGTCCCTAGCCTTTGCACTTTATGCAACATACCTCCTCCCGTGCCTTTGGGCGAGTTGTCCTATCTTGTTTCAAACTTTGCATCTCAAGACAAAATTTTCAACTGCGCATGGATCTGTTGCACTCCCAGCTTAGGATCTTGTATCAGGGTCTCATGGAGTTTCATTGTGATCTCCAAAGCTTCGGCTTGAGTGGATAGCTTCTGCTATGACAGCGCGGTCCTTAGATGCGGCGTTAGTGATGCTACAAACCATGCGCGGTGCTGCTCATCTGTCAAGGTCATGTTGGCTTCGCAAATCATACCCTTCAGTCTATGATCCAGCTCCCAGAGGGTCTCACCTAGAAGCATCGCGATTTCCTTAAACCCAATAATCCACTGCGTCTTCGATTTTGGCCTGCTAAATTCCCTGTTAAGCGTAGCTTGGATATGCGCGATCCCTGCATTTAGATTGTCATTGGAATGCTTAATGTCCCACATCAGTACATGATCTTGCAACGCGCTTACCAGCGTTGCCTTCTTTATATTGTCATCCATGACTCCTTGTGCTTCCTATACAGGCTTTACCACGAACCAAAATTGGTTCGGATCTTTGTTCCCTACTCCTTTGAACACCGACAACTTTATTGCGCTCGCCATATTGAACTATGGTGGTGGCAGAGGTGGTGTGGGTAGAGATGGGTGTGAAGAGGGTGAAACTGGTGGTGGTGTAGGTGGGGGTGGTATGCGCGGAATTCGCTACCTTATGAGACTGTTCACACTTCTTGGTGAAACCTTTGCGAGCTCTTCTTCGCTTTCTTGCAGAGGTGAAACCAAGTGGCTAGTTTCTATCTCTGCACTACCTTCGTTTCTGTAGATCATCCCACTTAGCATAGCCCCAAACATCAATTTATTCGCATAACCCGCTTTTCACATAGTAGCTTCTTAATCCAAGTGTTCAAAGATTTAACATACTTACCTCACGGTCTTTTGAGGTCTCACCCGAAGTAGTATGGGAGGGTGCTAGAACTAGGTTTCCGCACCCTGGAGATGTTTGATGAGTTTAAGTGGTTCGCGGTTCAATCCTGTGCGCATGTCGCTACGCGCATTTACTCGTATCTCAGAGCCTAAGATGTTGCCTTCGCGCAACCCTACTCAAGGGCCGAACATTGTTATTACCCAAGTCCTTACTATTATTCTGCTGTTAGTTGATTAACTTAACCTACTGGTATGCATTAAAGTATACTTAGCAATATAAATCATTCATATAGGTGCGCGGAGTAAATAAACAGTATATTTGCAATTTATATCAAACATGCAATAACCCAATAATAGATACACAGAAGTAAGATAAAACTTCTCTTTATATTTTTCTTCCTTGGTTACAGACTCGAATCCACCCTGCGCACTCAGCTGAAGGGGTCCGCGCACTCAGCTGGGACTACTAGGCTTCTGCGTACTCAGCTGTAGAGCCTTCTCCTACTCTATGACCCAAGACACACTTAGACACTTAGACTCTTACTCTTTTCTTCTACTTTGCTGCTCGTTCTCTTTTACACTTAGAGCTCTGCTCTATTTATACAATCCCATGGTCTGCGGACCATGGGTAGGCCGACATTACATTACAAGACTAGGGCAAACAACCTTGTGACTCTATCATACATTTTGAGCTCTACACCCGCAATTCGCGGAGTCTTTACAACAATATTAGGTCAAAATTTGGGCTTTGAGCCCCAAAACATGTCTTGGGGGGATTCCATGCCCAATAGGCCCCCAACACAAACATCGTGACTCGCCCTTGAGTCACTCAGTCAGCGCGGCGATCTTGGCGCAAAGTCCCTCCAACTGTTCTCGAACTGTACTGAGGTCTGCAGCGGATCTCCTGCATCTGCTGTTCTGAGGCCTTTGTGTCTGGGGTGCTTCTCTGCATTAATGTGTGCATCCCCTGTATGTGCGCGAGCTTTCCTTCGATGTTTTTCGTGATAGTGAAGGCCTTATCGATCCAAGGTTCAACGCGCGCTTTGAGAACTGCCTCCTTGTGTCGCGTCGCGTCCACCTGCTCCTTTAGAGCTTTGGCTTGTTGCATCCTCACAAGCCTCTGTGTGTGGACTATTGTCTGTGCGGTTCTTCGGACACTGTCGTATTTCTGCTGAAGTTCTCACGCTTTTGTCTCCAAGCGTTGGATGTTGGGGTCCTCCTGCAGAGTTATGAGGACTCAAGTGCTTGTTCCAACATGCTTGTACAGTCTCGCACTACACCTCTGATTTTCTCCAGTCCTGCTGTGATAGCGATAGCGGGCTGTTCTCTAACTTCCGGGGGAGTGGATGGCTACGCCTTAAAACGCAGCTCGGCGATCCGAAGATTCGGCTCCAGCTGAACCTTTGTCGTTTCTTTCCTGGTCTCACGAACTCCTACTGCTAGTCTGTGGATTCGCACCTCCGTTGGTAAATCTGTTGGGATAGCCAGCTATGAGACACTGCGGCAAGCGTCGCTTACCACCCTCACCAACTGCTGATTTTGCGACACCAATTCATTGCGCTGCAAGCTGAGTTGTTCCATGTTTATCTTTTGCTCGCTGAGGACTTGGATCGCGCGGCTTTCCCTAGCGCGCAGCTCTGCTTTTATCCCATCCTGTAACAAATATAGTGTCTCACGCGGAAGGACAGCCAGATTAAGGCCAAGGCCTTTCATCATGGTAACCGAAAATCTATCAGCCTCATTCAATGTCACTGGGGCCCCTTCTGGCAACACGATTGTGTTGGCCATCCGTGCGTGCAACATTTGCTCCGCTGCCGAGGATCCTGCTACGAGGTGTGCTGAAAGGGTACCCACCTGAGGGGGACACACCTGTAACTCCTGAAACTGCGCCCTGAGGGCCCCCAACACAGTCTAGTGCTCCTGCATAAAATCTTGAAGAGCCTCATTGGTGACATCACGCATTGTCTCGCCAATGTCATGGAGATCACCCTCGGTTAGGATGATCGGATCAATGGCCAATTTCGAGGCCTTGACCTTCCTTGGTCCTGTTAGCTCTGCCGTATGTGGGTGCTTCAACTGTGTGGATGTGGTCCCTGGGTCCATGCTTCCTTCTGTTGTTTCTGCTTCCTTTGCCTCCTGCCCTTGTGAGGGAATTGCATGGCCCTCGCCCGCCTTTGCGGTTGCTTCGTGTGCTGCTGTGGCTGCTTCTGCGGTCTTTCTCTGCTCGGCGGATTTCTGCGCTGCTTCCTGCGCTGCTCGTACCGCAGCTGCTGTTGTTTCCTTCCGACTTTTCTCGGCCAACTATGTGACATGCAGCTTCGCATCGTCCTTCTTCTGTGCTGTCACCCTCTCGAGTTCTGCAAGATCGGGGGCGTGCCATTCCGGAGACCTTGCCTCCAAGATAGTGAAAATGGCATCATCAATGGCTACAAAAGGTAGCTTTGTCCTTGATGTTGGAGATGGTGTAGCCACTCTTCTTCTTCTCCAGCTTGTATTTCGTCTTCATGGTCTCTGCTAGGGCCAAATCACTACCCTTCCCTTCCAATATGGTCGCGGGGTCCTTTCCTTTGTATGGTAGCCGAGAAATGTGATGAATTAGGTCTACGATGATGGAGATGGGCTCCTCCAGCCATAGATACCCATCATGCACCAGGCATAGCAACTGCCTGATGACGAAAATGGCCATTAGGGCGCGGTGGAAATGTGGCACCCATAGTAGGTTCAACAGCCCGACCTTTTCCACTCCACGCAGACACTTCCATGGCTCTAATGTTGTCACCACCCCCACAGTGTTCTGCTTCATAAGGTTCTTGGTCTCTAGGTGAGGGAACTTCTCACGGTCAGCGAGGTCCCAATCTTCAAACTTCATGGTTGTCACGCGGCCCAGGTGTGTGCCTTCAAACACAATGCCATCTGGGAGGAGCGGGGTCTGGAGTGAACTCTTTGGTTTCGTCTAGGTCCTTGGGCACTTTGGCCTTCCCTTTTCATGGGGGGACATATGCAGGCAGTTTTGTCGCAGAGTGTCTAGGTTGAATATCCTCCTCCATGCCTTCGTCTTCTTCCTCTGCAATGATAAGGTCCTTACTATTATTCTGCTGTTAGTTGATTAACTTAGACTACTGGTATGCATTAAAGTATACTTAGCAATATAAATCATTCATATAGGTGCGCGAAGTAAATAAACAGTATATTTGCAATTTATATCAAACATGCAATAACCCAATAATAGATACACAGAAGTAAGATAAAACTTCTCTTTATTATTTTCTTCCTTGGTTACAGACTCGAATCCACCCTGCGCACTCAGCTGCAGGGGTTCGCGCACTTAGCTGGGACTACTAGGCTTCTGCGCACTCAGCTGTAGAGCCTTCTCCTACTCTATGACCCAAGACACACTTAGACACTTAGACTCTTACTCTTTTCTTCTACTTTGCTGCTCGTTCTCTTTTACACTTAGAGCCTTGTTCTATTTATACAATCCCATGGTCCGCGGACCATGGGTAGGCCGACATTACATTACAAGACTAGGGCAAACAACCCTGTGACTCTATCATACATTTTGAGCTCTACACCCGCAATTCGTGGAGTCTTTACAACAATATCAGGTCAAAATTTGGGCTTTGAGCCCCAAAACATGCCTTGGGGGGATTTCATGCCCAATAGGCCCCCAACACAAACATCGTGACTCGCCCTCGAGTCACTCATTCGGCGCAGCGATCTTGGCGCAGAGTCCCTCCAACTGTTCTCGAACTGTACTGAGGTCCACAACGCACTGAGCTACTGCTTGCTGGATCTCCTGCATCTGCTGTTCTGAGGCCTCTGTGTCTGGGGTGCTTCTCTGCATTAATGTGTGCATCCCCTGTATGTGCGCGAGCTTTCCTTCGATGTTTGTCATGATAGTGAAGGCCTTATCGATCCAAGGTTGAACGCGCGCTTTGAGAACTGCCTCCTTGTGTCGCGTCGCATCCACCTGCTCCTTTAGAGCTTTGGCTTGTTGCATCCTCACAAGCCTCTGTGTGTGGACTATTGTCTGTGCGGTTCTTCGGACACTGTCGTATTTCTGCTAAAGTTCTCACGCTTTTGTCTCCAAGCGTTGGATGTTGGGGTCCTCCTGAAGAGTTATGAGGACCTCAAGTGCTTGTTCCAACATGCTTGTACAGTCTCGCACTACACCTCTGATTTTCTCCAGTCCGTCTGTGATAGCGATAGCGCGTTGTTCTCTAACTTCTGGGGGAGTGGATGGCTACGCCTTAAAACGCAGCTCGGCGATCCGAAGATTCGGCTCCAGCTGAACCTTTGTCGTTTCTTTCCTGGCCTCACGGACTCCTACTGCTAGTCTGTGGATTCGCACCTCCATTGGTAAATCTGTTGGGATAGCCAGCTATGAAACACTGCAGCAAGCGTCGCTTACCACCCTCACCAACTGCTGATTTTGCATGTTGAAATTTGGTACCGGAGGACAGGTGGTTCCCTTAGGCTTTGATCTTTGGCCTAGGGAAAAGTGTCCAAAAGATTTTAATTTTTCTCCTAAAGTGACTTTATAATTTTTATAAAGTTAAAATCTAATTAAAAAGTGACTTTAAGTGATAAAGTTACTAAGTCTAATTTTAAAGTGACTTTTATAAAGTCAATGAAAAATTAGAAAGAAAAAGTGACTTTGGAAATAAATGACTAAGTGGGTCTTTATTAA
>APFE030863007.1:170223-227058 GCA_000404065.3 Pinus taeda | reverse complement strand
AAATTTATTTTTTTCAGCTTGTTGAATGTATGGTTATGGGAAAAGGCATTTAACTACATGGGAGAAATAAGGAGAAACTGAAAACCGGGGTGGGAAAACAGAAATTTTTAACATTACGACACCAATTCATCGTGCTGCAAGCTGAGTTGTTCCATGTTTATCTTTTGCTCGCTGAGGACTTGGATCGCGCAGCTTTCCCTAGCGCGCAGCTCTGCAGTTATCCCATCCTGTAACAAATATAGTGTCTCACGCGGAAGGACAGCCAGATTAAGGCCAAGGCCTTTCATCATGGTAACCGAAAATCTATCAGCCTCATTCAATGTCACTGGGGCCCCTTCCGGCAACACGATTTTGTTTGCCATCCGTGTGTGCAACATTTTCTCTGCTGCCGAGGATCCTGCTACGAGGTGTGTTGAAAGGGTACACACCTGAGTGGGACACACCTGTAACTCCTGAAACTGCGCCCTGAGGGCCCCCAACATAGTCTGGTGCTCCTGCATAAAATCTTGAAGAGCCTCATTGGTGACATCACGCACTGTCTCGCTGATGTCATGGAGATCACCCTCGGTTAGGATGATCGGATCAATGGCCAATTTCGAGGCCTTGACCTTCCTTGGTCCTGTTAGCTCTGCCGTATGTGGGTGCTTCAACTGTGTGGATGTGGTGCCTGGGTCCGTGCTTCCTTCTGTTGTTTCTGCTTCCTTTGCCTCCTGCCCTTGTGAGGGCATTGCATGGCCCTCGCCCGCCTTTGCGGTTGCTTCGTGTGCTGCTGCGGCTGCTTCTGCAGTCTTTCCTGCTTGGCAGATTTCTGCGCTGCTTCCTGCGCTGCTCGTACCGCAGCTACTGTTGTTTCCTTCCGACTTTTCTCGGCCAACTATGTGACGTGCAGCTTGGCATCGTCCTTCTTCTGTGCTGCCGCCCTCTCGAGTTCTGCAAGATCGGGGGCGCGCCATTCCAGAGACCTTGCCTCTAAGATAGTGAAAATGGCATCATCAATGGCTACAAAAGGTAGCTTTGTCCTTGATGCTGGAGATGGCGTAGCCCTTCTTCTTCTTCTCCAGCTTGTATTTCGTCTTCATGGTCTCTGCTAGGGCCAAATCACTACCCTTCCCTTCCAATATGGTTGCGGGGTCCTTTCCTTTGTATGGTAGCCGATAAATGTGATGAATTAGGTCTACGATGATGGAGATGGGCTCCTCCAGCCATAGATACCCATCATGCACCAGGCAGAGCAACTGCCTGATGACGAAAATGGCTATTGGGGCGTAGTGGAAATGTGGCACCCATAGTAGGTTCAACAGCCCGACCTTTTCCACTCCACGCAGACACTTCCATGGCTCTAATGTTGTCACCACCCCCACAGTGTTCTGCTTCATAAGGTTCTCGGTCTCTAGTTGAGGGAACTTCTCACGGTCAGCGAGGTCCCAATCTTCAAACTTCATGGTTGTCACGCGGCCCAGGTGTGTGCCTTCAAGCACAATGCCATCTGGGAGGAGCTGGGTCTGGAGTGAACTCTTTGGTTTCATCTAGGTCCTTGGGCACTTTGGCCTTCCCACATTGTCACAGCAAAAGCTATCCACTCAGGTCGAAGCTTTGGAGATCACAATGAGACTGCACGAGACCTCGATACAAGATCCTAACCTGGGAATGCAACAGATCCACGTGCAATTGAAAAATTTGTGTCTTGAGATGCAGAGTTTGAAACAAGATAGGACAACTCGCCCAGAGGCACGCGAGGAGGTATGGTGCATAAAGTGCAAAGGCTAGGAACGTAACAAGGACCATTGTCTAGTCTTCGCAAACTACCTAGCGGGAGGAGGAACAATGCCATTGAAACCAGAGGCACAAGCAAGACCGAGCGCGACGCTTGCATTATGGTGCGTGATTTGTCAGATAGGAGGGAAGCATGTTACAGATAACTGCCATCTATTACAGAAGTATAAGCAGACGTCTCAGCAGTTGTTCTATAATTTCTGCAGATCAGTAGGCCATGATGAGTGCACCTATAGAAGTTATGAACTGATGATGGATCAGACTCCTACCTACAGAGTTCAGACTGAAAAGAGAGCCCTCGATCAAAATGCAGGAATGGCATGCACTAGATTTCAGGGGTGCGGACACGGTCGAGGTGGTATGGGACCAGGAAGGGGACGCGGATAGCTAATTTGTTACAATTGCAGAGGGCCAGGGCATTATGCCTGTGATTGTACAAATCTGGTGAGACCATCATGTTTATATTGTACCCAGTTTTATCATGAGATAGAGGACTACCCCACACTGATAGCGAGGTTATGCGATAAAGGAACACTCCAACCTCCACCGACTCAAAACCTGCAAATGATGAGGTCTGAGCCGTGCGAAGAGGACCTGAATGTAATATCATGCTCCAAAGTGGTATTATTACAGGAGACAACCAAGGTAAGCAACTAGAAGAGAGTGCTTGGGTTCACAAGGCTCAAACAAAGGAACCAGAGTTTGATTTGGAGCATGCGAAGGAGACATTCATGGAAGCTAAGAAGAGCATCACGGAGGCATCCATTTCCGGTAGTAAAGATAAACTAGAACCGGAGATGGACCCATCAATGCTCACTACCTTTTTGGAGACATGCAGAAGCTGTTGTGCGATAGCAAGGTTGTGAAGGGACTGCAAGAACTCATCACTAGGTGCGCTGGGTCAAGAGAATTGAATTGCGCGTAGTCCAAAAGCTCGGGAAGCACACAATGCGAACAGGAAGGGAGATGAGATTGATTGTGCAAATCGGGGAATATGAAATGGATCAAGTGATTCTGGATCTAGGATCGGACTTGAACGTCTTGCCAAAGCAGACATGGGAGCACATGGGTAGGCCCATGTTGCAATGGTCTCCTATTCAATTGCAAATGGCGAACTAGCAAAAGATCCTACCGATGGGAAGATTGCAGGGAATAATGGTAGATATCGAAGATGCGAGCACGCTTGCAGATTTAAAAGTGATATAGATTGTCGATGACAACAATCCCTATCCTGCGCTACTGGGAATAGATTGGGCCACTGACATGAATGGAGTGATAAATCTAAAGAAGCACAAGATGATTTTTGAGAAAAAGTCACTATGAATAGTGGTACCTTTAGACCCTGTGGAAGGATCGCGCTACACAGAGCCAGTGCGCGAAAACGAGAGTGACGACGATCTAGACTATATCTACAAGATAATCGCTCGGGAACAAGATTGGGTGAATCCTACACTGGATGGCAAGATTTCGTGGGAGCGCGAAAGCTCCTGCACCTTAGATTCAAGCGAGGAAATAGAACGATGGCATAACCGGTTACACGAGTTAACCACGCTCAATTGCAACATGATGGTAAGATCACTGCGCTGCGTGACAACAGAGGTAAGAGATCTGCCTATGTATGACGGGTTGACAACGGTGGATGATTTCCTGAACAAATTTGAAAGAGAGGTTCCAGAACAGCAGCGGTTCAATGCTCTGAAATGGGTACTGCACGCTATGCCCGCAAGGTGGTGGGGTATGCACTAGCGGAATTTTAAGGACTGGCACGGATGTAGAAGGATGATGCACCTACGATTTGGGAAACCGCAGATGTGGGTAACAGACAAGTATGACAGACGGGATGATCCACGTGCACACCTCGTGAAATGGACCAAGGTCTACGGGAAGAGCCACAACCTGAATGGGTGCATCTGTTCTGTTATACCCCGGATATCATACCCATGAATTAGTATACTGAGACGGAGCTCTGCCATGGCACGAGCGAATGGGATATCTTGCACAAAGGATTCCTGTTAACCTTCACATTTGAAGATCATTGGTGAGATACTATTGATGATGCGCTACAAGCAATAAAAGCAGCTATCTTGAAAATACCCCAAAAGCCAATGGAAGTGCTTCAGCCGGAATGGGCGACCCATCTGAGTTGTGCGTAGAGTGTTACAATGTAAATATTGAGGAGGATGATGAGGATCCATGAAAAATTAACATTCCAGAAACTGAAGGCTGTCGCAAGGTGTGAGGACCATTGATTGAAGATCCTAACATCACCGCACTGCTAAAAACAAAGCTGGTAAACATGGGGACGGAGGCCGAACCAAAATATGCAACGCTCGGTGACTATTGGGATGATGCCACAGTGGATAAGTTCACTGAGTTACTCCGTGAGTACCAAGACTTATTCCCGACCAAAATTACGAATTTAAAAGGGATCGTTGGCGACTTAGGGATGATGAAGATCACCCTAAAACCCGACGTGAAGCTGGTCAAATAGAGGCCTTACTGCTTGAATCCGAAGTATAAGGAAAAGGTCCACGTAGAACTAGACAAAATGCTTGCAGCTAGAATTATTGAGCCAGTGGAAGAATCCGACTGGGTGAACCCTATGGTAGTGCAGGAGAAAAAGCAAAAGGGCGAAATAAGAATATGCGTGGACCTCAGGAAGCTGAATTACGCCTGTGTACATGACCCATTCCCGACACCATTCACAGATGAAGTATTGGAAAATGTTGGCAGACAAGAAGCATACTCGTTCACGGACGGGTTCTCAGGGTACCACCAGATCAAAATCGTGTCGGAAGACAGGAGCAAGACGACCTTTGCAATGGAATGGCGCTGCTTTCAATACACCGTTATGCCGTTTGGGTTGAAGAATGCGCGAGCCATCTTTTCGCGCATCATTTTTGCTGCATTCAAAGAATACATCCACAAGCTCCTAGAGGTCTATCTAGATGATTGGTCTGTCTTTGGAGTTAAGGACCATGTAGCAAGCTTACACTTGATGCTGGATACTTGCCAACGACACCAGTTTGCGCTGAACCTTAAGAAGCGCACATTCCTCGTTCCCTTTGGGAACCTGTTGGGACATGTGATCTGCAAACAGGGACTAATGGTGGACCCCGTGAAGATTGCAGTGATTCTAAATTTGGAAGCACCGTGAAGTGTTAAATAGCTGCGCGCTACCTTGGGACACACAGGGTACTACAAGAATTTCATCAAAAGCTATGCCCAAATCACCGCGCCGATGGAAAAACTATTGAAAAATGATGTCACATTTTGCTCGAATGATGATTGCATGAAGAGCCTGGATGTCCTAAAGGGGGAATTGGCCTCTGCTCCAATCCTGGTCTTCCCAAAATGGGATGTGTGGTGTTTCATGTCCATGTTGATGCGTTGTGTATCGCACTAGGAGCAGTGCTCACGCAAAAGGGAGGAGAGGGCTTGGATCATCCTATCGTGTTTGTAAGTCGTAGTTTGTCCAAAGCCAAGAAGAACTATTCCACAACCGAGCGCAAGGGGTTGGCGATGGTGTATGCTCTCCAAAAATACTGGCACTATTTGCTAGGAGGACATTTCAAGATGTATAGAGACCGTTCTGCGCTAAAGTACTTGGTCAATAAGCCTATGTTGGGGGGGCGCATATGTAGGTGGCTCTTATTGTTCCAAGAATATAACTTTGTGGTCATGGTAAAACTTGGACACCTGAATGTCGGACCGGATCACTTGTCGCGTATTCAAATGGGTGAGGAACCTACTAGTTTGGAGGAAGGATTGCCTGACACACAGCGCTTTGCTGTGCGCATCGCGGATGGGCACTTCGAAGATATAATCCACTTTCTGACAACAGGGACTACACCGAAGGAATACTCTGTCCAACAGAAGAAGGAATTGGTGCTGCACGCGACAAATTTTTTTGTCATTGTGGGGCACCTATACCAAATGGAAAATTATGAGATATTGCGAAGATACGTACTTGAATTTGAACAAAGTCAGATCCTCATGGAAGCACATGGGGGCACTGCAGGAGGACACTATGCAGGACGAGCGACCGCACAAAATATTCTTCGCACAAGGTTGTGGTGGCCAACCCTTCACCAAGATTCAAAGCACATTGTAAGTCCTGCGATATATGTCAAAGGATCGGAAAACCATCGCGGAGGGACGAGATGCCGTTGAATCCACAAATGACACTGCAGCCATTCGAGAAATGGGCAATCGACTTTGTGGGACCTATCAAACCTCAGGGGAAGATCGGCACGCGATACATCATCACTGCAGCAGAGTACTTGACACGATGGGCAGAAGCGCAGCTGGTCAAAGACTACACGGCCGCTACGAATGCGAAGTTTTTGTTTGAAAACATGTTTACCGTTTTGGTTGTCTGAAAATCTTAATGAGTGATCGCGGAACACATTTCCTGAATGAAACCGTCAGTGCGCTCATAGAAGAGTTCCAGGTGTATCATTAGAAAAGTACACCGTATCACCCACAAGCCAATGGGACTGTAGGAGCATTCAACAAAATACTCAAGACTGCGCTGACCAAAGTGTGCAACGCGCAGCGAAGCGATTGGAACCTGCGCTTACTTGCAGTGTTATGGGCTTACAAGACAACGTGCAAGAAATTGATGGGACAAATACCTTTCCGGTTAGTTTATGGCATGGAAGCTGTCATGCCGATGGAATATATTGTACCTAGTCTGTGCATAGCAGCGTTCACAAGGATGACGGACCGTGAAGCTCTGGAGGAAAGGCTCGCTCAATTGGAAGAACTTGAGGAGGAATGGTTCTTGGCTGGTTTTCATTAGCAGGTACAAAAGCAGTGTGAAAAGGCCTGGTACGATCACCATATTAAGTTGCGCACATTCAAGGTAAATGACTTAGTATTGCTGTACGACAGTAAGTTTGAAATTTTTTTGGGAAAATTTAGAATGCATTGGTTGGGACCATACGTCGTTAAGGAGGTCATAGATGGAGGCGCGGTCCAGCTAGTCAAACTAAATGGAGAAACCTTCCCAGGCAAAGTGAATGGCAGCCACTTGAAGCCCTATACGGGTGGGCCAACTATCTGACTAGCCGGTAGAAGCACAGTCCTCGCGCTCCAAGGAGCTGGACAAAGGCACGGGACTATAAACATATGCAACAGATACCGGTACAGATGTATGGGAATAGATCAAACACAGAGGTCTCAGAACAACGGATGCAGCAGATCCAGCAATCAGCAGCTCAGTGCACTGCGGACCGCAGCATAGTTCGAGAACAATTGGAGGGACTCTGCGCCAAGATCGTCACGCTGACCGAGTGACTCGAGGGTGAGTCACGATGTTTGTGTTGGGGACCTGTTGGGCATGGAATCCTCCCAAGGCATATTTTGGGGCTCAAAGCCTAAGTTTTGACCCGATATTGTTGTAAAGACTCCGTGAATTGCGGGCACGGAACACGAAATGTATGATAAAGTCATAGAGTTGTCCGCCCTTGTCTTATAATGTAATTTCGGCCTACCCATGGTTCGCGCACCATGGGATTGTATAAATAGAGCGGGGCTCTAAGTGTAAAAGAGAACAGGCAACAAAGTAGAAGAAAAGAGTAAGAGTCTAAGTGTGTCTTGGGTCGTAGAGTAGGAGAAGGCTCTGCAGCTGAGTGCGCGGACCCCTACAGCTGAGTGTACAGGGTGGAGTCGATTCTGTAACTGAGGAAGAAAATAATAAAGAGAATTTTTATCTTAATTTTGTGTATCTATTCTTGGGTTATTGCATGTTTGATATAAATTGCAAATATACTATTTATTTACTCCACGCACCTGTATGAATGATTTATATTGCTAAGTATACTTTAACACATACAAGTAGGCTAAGTTAATCAACTAACAGTGGAATATTAGTAAGGACTTGGGTAATAATAGTGTTCGGCCCTCGAGTAGGGCTGCACGATGGCAACATCTCAGGCTGCGAGGTACGGGTAAGTGCGCGTAGCGACGTGCGCACAAGGTCAAACTGCAAACCACTTGAACTCATTAGACATCTTTATGGTTTGGAAACCTGGTTCTAGCACTCTCCCATATTACTTCGGGTGAGACCTTAGTCCGTGCTTCGCAAACTGTTGCCGAAAGAGCTAGTAGTACCGGGATTTGTTTGGCTAAATCACCTATGAACCTGGATCAGGCCCCAATAAGCGCGGACTACTAGGCCTCTGCGCACTCAGCTGCAGATCCTTCTCCTACCTTACGACCCAAGACACACTTAGACTCTTGCTCTTCTCTTCTACTTCGCTATGTTTTCTTAGTTATCTTTTATACTTAAAGCCTCGCTCTATTTATACAATCCCATGGTCCGTGGACCATGGGTAGGCCGACATTACATTACAAGACTAGGGTAGACAACCCTGTGACTCTATCATACATTTCGTGCTCCGCGCCCGCAATTCCCAGAGTCTTTACAACAATATTGAGTCAAAACTTGGGCTTTGAGCCCCAAAAAATGCCTTGGGGGGATTCCATGCCCAACAGACCCCCAACACAAACATCGTGACTCGCCCTTGATTCACTCTGTCGGCGCGACGATCTTTGCACGAAGTCCCTCGAACTGTACTAAGGTTCGCAGCGCACTGAGCTACTGCTTGCTAGATCTGCTGCATCTGCTGTTCCAAGACCTTTGTGTCTGGGGTGCTTCTCTGCATTAATGTGTGCATCCCCTATATGTGTGTGAGCTTTCCTTCGATGTTTGCCGTGATAGTGAAGGCCTTGTCGATCCAAGGCTGAACGTGCACTTTAAAAACTTCCTCCTTGTGTCGCGCCACGTCCACCTGCTCCTTCAGTGCTTTGGCTTGCTGCATCCTCGCAAGCTTCTGGGTGAGGACTACTGTCTGCGCAGTTCCTCGGACACTGTCATATTGCTGTTGGAGTTCTCACGCTTCTGTCTCTAAACGCTGGATGTTGGGGTCCTCCTGCAGAGTTGTGAGGACCTCAAGTGCTTGTTCCAACATGCTAGTACAGTCTCGCACTACACCTCCAATTTCCTCCAGTCCCGCTGTGATAGCGCTAGCGCGTTGTTCTCTGAATTTTGGGAGAGTGGATGGCTGCGCCTTTAACTGCAGCTCGGCGATCTGAAGATTCAGCTCCAGCTGAACCTTTGTCATTTCTTCCCGGGCCTTGCGGACTCCACCTCCGTTGGATCTGCACCTCCATTGGTAGATCTGCTGGGATGGCCAACTCCGGGACATTGCGGCAAGTGTCGCCTACCACCTGCACCAACTGCTGATTTTGTGACACCAATTCGTCGTGCTGCACGCTGATTTGTTCCATGTTTATCTTCTGTTTAATGAGGACTTGGATCATGCGGCTCTCCCTAGCACGTAGCTCTGCCGTTATCCCATCCTGTAACAGATATAGTGTCTCACACGAAAAAGCAGCCATATTAAGGCCAAGGCCTTTCATCATGCTAACCGAAAATCTATTGGCCTCATTCAATGTCACTAGGGCCCCTTCCGGCAACACTATTGTGTTTGCCATCCGTGTGCACAACATCTGCTCTGCTGCCGAGGATCCCGCTGTGAGGTGGGTTGAAAGGGTACCCACCTGAGGGGGAGGCACCTATAACTCTTTCAACTACACCCTGGGGGCCCCCAACACAGTCTGGTGCTCCTACATAAAATCCTGAAGAGCCTCATTGGTGACATCGCACACTGTCTTGCCGATGTCATGGAGATCACCCTCGGTTAGGGTGATCGGATCAATGACCAATTTCGAGGCCTTGACCTTTTTCCTTGGTCCTATTTGCTTTGCCATGTGTGGGTGCTTCAACTGTGTGGACGCGGTACCTGGGTCCGCGCTTCCTTCTGATGTCTCTGCTTCCTCTGCATCTTGCCCCTGCGAGGGCGTTACTTGGCCCTTGCCCGCCTTTGCGATTGCTTCCTGTGCTGCTATAGCTACTTCTGTGGCCTTTTTCTGCTCGGCAGCTTTCTGCGCTGCTTCCCGTGCTTGTGCCCACAATGTACAACAGTCTGCAGAGTTTTGCAGAATTCAAGGCAGACATGCACAACATCTTTATAAGGGCACGAAAGGATCCGACGAAGCAGTGGACAAAGCTACCTTTTGTAGCCACTGACGACACCATTTTCACTGTCTTGGAGGAATGGCCTCCAGAATGGCGTGTCCCCGATCTTGCAGAACTCAAGAGGGCGGCAGCACAGAAGAAGAAGGGCGATGCCAAGCTGCGCGTCACACAGTTGGCCCAGAAAAGGCAGAAGGAAACAACAGCTGAGGTATAGGCAGCGCAGGAAGCAAGGTAGAAAGCTGCCGAGCAGAAAAAGGCCGCAGAAGTAGCCACAACAACATAGGAAGCAACCGTGAAGGCAGGCGAGGGCCAAGCAATGCCCTCGCAGGGGTAGGAGGCAGAGGAAGTAGAAATAGCAGAAGGAAGCACGGACCCAAGGACCGCATCCACACAGTTGAAGCACCCACACATGGCAGAGCGAACAAGACCAAGGAAGAAGGTCAAGGCCTCAAAATTAGCCATTGATCCGATCACCCTAACCGAGGGTGATCTCCATGACATCGGTGAGACAATGCACGATATCACCAATGAGGCTCTTTAGGATTTTATGCAGGAGCACCAGACTATGTTGGGGGCCCTCAGGGCGCAATTGCAAGAGTTACAGGTGCATCCCACTCAGGTGGGTACCCTCTCAACCCACCTCACAGTGGGATCCTCGGCAGCAAAGCAGATGCTGCGCGCATAGATGGCAAACACAATAGTGTTGCTGGAAGGGGCCCTAGTGACAACGAATGAGGCCGATAGATTTTCAGTTAGCATGATGAAAGGCCTTGGCCTTAATCTGGCTGCCCTTCCGCGTGAGACACTATATTTGTTACAAGATGGGATAGCGACAAAGCTACGCGCTAGGGAGAGTCACGTGATCCAAGTCCTCAGTGAGCAAAAGATAAACATGGAACAACTCAGCTTGCAGCGCGATGAATTCGTGTCACAAAATCAGCAATTGGTGCAGGTGGTAGGCGACGCTCGCCGCAGCGTCCCGAAGTTGGCCATCCTAGCAGATCTATCAACAGAGGTGCGGATCCACAGGCTAGCAGCAGGAGTCCGCGAGGCCCAAGAAGAAACAACAAAGGTTCAATTGGAGTTAAATCTTTAGATTGTCGAGTTGCGGTTAAAGGCGCAGCCATCCACTCCCCGGAAATTAGAGAACAGTGCGTTAGCGCTATCAGAGCGGGACTGAAGGAAATCGGAGGTGTAGTGCGAGACTGTACCAGCATGTTGGATCAAGCACTTGAGTTCCTCACAACTTTGCAGGAGGACCCCAACATCCAGCGCTTGGAGACAGAAGCATGAGAACTCCAACAACAATACGACAGTGTCTAAGGAACTGCGCAGATAGTAGTCCTCACCCATAGGCTTGCGAGGATGTAGCAAGCCAAAGCATTGAAGGAGCAGGTGGGTGTGGCGTGACAGGAGGAAGTTCTCAAAGCGCGCGTTCACCCTTGGATCGACGAGGCCTTCACTATCACAGAAAACATTGAAGGAAAGCTCGCGCACATACAGGGGACGCACACATTAATGTAGAGGAGCACCCCAGACACAGAGGTCTCAAAACAGTGGATGCAGCAGATCCAGCAAGCAGCAGCTCAGTGTGCTGCGGACCTCAGTACAGTTCGAGAACAGTTGGAGGGACTCCGTGCAAATATCATCACACCGACAGAGTGACTCGAGGGCGAGTCACTATGTTTGTGTTGGGGGCCTATTGGGCATGGAATCCCCCCAAGACATGTTTTGGGGCTCAAAGCCCAAGTTTTGACCCAATATTGTTGTAAAGACTCCACGAATTGTGGACGTGGAGCGCAAAATGTATGATAGAGTCACAGGGTTATCCGCCCTAGTCTTGTAATGTAATGTTGGCCTACCCATGGTCTGCAGACCATGGGATTGTATAAATAGAGAGAGGCTCTAAGTGTAAAAGATAACTAAGAAAGCATAGCGAAGTAGAAGAGAAGAGCAAGAGTCTAAGTGTGTCTTGGGTCGTAGGGTAGGAGAAGGCTCTGCAGCTAAGTGCACAAAGGCCTAGTAGTCTGCAGCAGAGTGCGCAGGGCGGAGTCGAGTCTGTAACTAAGGAACAAATAATAAAGAGAAGTTTTATCATAATTAAGTGTATCTGTTCTTGGGTTAATGCATGTTTGATATAAATTACAAATATACTATTTATTTATTGGGTGCACTTGTATGAATGATTTATGTTGTTAAGTATAACTTAAAACACGGAAGAAGGCTAAAATAATCAACTAACATTGGCATACTAGTAAGGACTTCGGTAATAATAGCATTCGGCACCTGAGTAGGGTTGCGTGAAGGCAGCATCTCAGACTGTGAGGTACAGGAAAGTGCCTGTAGCGACGTGTGTGTAGGGTTGAACCACGGACCACTTGAACTCATCAGACATCTCCAGGGTATGGAAACTTGGTTCTAGCACCCTCCCATACTATTTCGCGTGAGACCTCAGTCTGCGCTCCGCGAATTGTTGCCGAAAGGGCTAGTAGTACCGGGATTTGTTTAGCTAAATCACCTTTGAACCTGGGTCAGGCCCCAACAAGCCTGCCCTTTATGTAGATCCCGATTTTGTCCTTTTGGGTTCAAGTGAACTGCAAATTGTTGATAGACTTCATCTACTATTTACTTTTTGACCTTCTTCTAACGATCAAGTAGGTGCAATTACAAACTCAGGTTTGACATCATTCCAAAACCACGAAAATGCTATATCATCTCTACAATTAGATATATAATTTTATTATCGACAAAGAAAGTAGGCAAGAAAGCATAATCCTGAGCCTTTTCCTTCTTTCCTTCGGGATCAATAATGACCTCCCTGCTCCTGTCGCTCCTGGATGGCCTTTCGAAGCTCTGTCAAATAAGAGGGTACACCATTTCTTGATATAGAGCAACGATTTCAATTCCCATCCCATCCCATCCAGCGCTTCTAAAGGTCTATAGATTCCCTCCTAACTAACAAGGTGATTCCTGGTCTAGGGCACCAGATGTAGTAGTTGTGCAGGTAAAGGGAGTGTAGTGTTTTCTAGCATGTCCCTTCCTGCCAGCAAACTTTGGTATTCTTGGCTGATAGGATCGAGGATAATGACTCCATCATCCTAGGTTTAGGTATAGAGATATGGGAAGCATGTGAATTTGAAAAGGTCTAAGGTAAAGTTTGATAACTCTCCTACTTGGAAGACCTAATGGTATAGGACCCATAAATATCCCAGTTCTTGGAGGTGTATGGTATCCAAGGTGTTCTAATGTTGTTCTCTAGTGCTTGCTATTGCTGGTCTACTTCATGGGTGGGTAAGTAAATCACTAATTGTAGAGAACCTCTCTCTCATTTTCATAGAAGGTAAAGGTCTTATAGCAGTCCCTCTAAAGTGATTCATTTAAGAAAGTGTGCATATCCTGGTTGGTTCTGTCTGGGAATATATCCCAGAAGCATGTCCATCCAATGCTCTATTCTTTGATGTTCCACCCACATAATCCACCCAAGGCCATCCACCCATGCATCTACCCGGCTCCGTCCCGCAATGTAATCTCTAATGATCAGGGAGGAGTAAGGTACTTAAGGTAAATAGCAGTACCCCACTACTCACTCACTAAAAAGCGCTTGATTCAGGAAGTGTGGTCCAAATTCTTTGCCTAGTCATGTAATATTCTAAGGAATGAAGTTGAAGTTCGTGGATTAAGAAAGAACTGATTATTCTTGCTCGGTTGGGTCATGTAACAAAGAAGGTCAATAAGGTGAAGAAGTGTTTCTATTATATATGTAATAGGAGTGATTCCAAAACCCCTGAAGCAACTCCTTTGCTGCCTCCACCCTTTGATATCAAGAATGATCTGAACAAGCTCAAGATTCCCATGCTTCTCTCTGAAGTTATTAAGATTCCTTTTCATTAGAAGGAAGTGTCTTAATTCTTGGGAGTAAGGGAGCAACCTCAGTCGTATACTGCTAGAGAGAAAGTGTCCCAAAATAGATGTTGGCTCTTAGACAAACCCAAGGTCTGCAAAGGTATCCAACATAGTTCTGGTGTAGTCCGTAAGGAAGGTTTAAATGCCAACATACCTCACCTACCTTGCCTGCCTACTATTCCCAGACTGGCTTGGGAAAAGTCCATCCATCCCTTGGTAGTGGTAGGTTTATCTGTCTCAATGGTAGTATATGTTCTCCCTCTCATTCCATCGGTAGTATACGTCCTTCATTCATTCTTTGATGGCATTAACAATATTTATTCCTTGTGTATTGTGTAGAGAGAATGGTATTTCATCCTTCCTCTGTTGTTGGATAGTGATAGCATTGCTTCTCTCTGAATGGCCACGTCCTTGGCTGGATGTCTGTGTGATTTCCTTGCATGTCTATCTTCCCACTTTCCCTTGCACATTGAATTTCTCTTTCTGGACCACCTATCTACTCAGCAGCAGGGGGAAGATCATCGATAGCTGTTGGTTAGTGCCATAAAGGAAGAATCAAAATCCAGCTCCTCCTCCTTCCCCATTCCTTGGTGGACTAATCCCGGTGGGCATAATCTAAACAAGACTCATTATTCAACATCGATTGCAATCTATCAACCATCACCTCAAATGCAAAATCAACGTAAGTAACAACATGTATGATATCAATTGGCTTCCATCTAAAGGCATTTGTTGTTCTTGGTGAGGCTTGTCAAAAGGCAGAAGGTTCAAGGTGACCATACAAAGGTTCCAAGGTGAAATTCCTAACTCTGTGGGGTTGACTTCTGTGGGATTGAGTTCAGTTGAAAGAAGGTGAAGGCTTCTGACTGATTATTCCTTCTGGCTAATAAAGGCATCTGACTTGGTGATGAAGGCTAAAGGTTGAAGGCTTCTAGCAAAAGGGTAAGGCTGATATCTATGTGACTTGGCAAAAGGCAAAGGCATCCACCTTTTGGAAGGTTCAAGTTGAAAGGCTAAGTATTCATGGTGACAGGCTAAAGGTATAAGACTCATTATCTAGCTCCTTAAAATCAATCATCAATTGGACTCTCTCTGCTCCTAAACATCCATTGGACTCAACTCTGCTCCTAAATAGGTGCATCAGAAGGGATGCATCGTCATGTCATCTAATCGAGGTAGGAACATTCCATTGTTTTGTAGTGTTAAGTCGTGATATGGATTTTTTTCTTGGACTTGTATGTAACGGTGGACTTATCTCTCTTTTTCAGTTGGAACATGGGGTAGTGGCATAAAAGTGAACATAAAAGCTATTACAAGAAGGCATCAATTCCCAAACAAATAAGAGAATCAATTGGTTCCCAAACATAAAAGAAGGCATCCAAGAATACATGCTCCATTGGTTCCCAAATAGACAAGAAGACATCAACACCTCGATCGAGTGGATCTACTCTTGGATCGACTAGCATCTATCAGCTATGCTTGTCTAGCAGAGAGAAACATTGTAAAAGGGTATAGTTCATTAAGAAGAAAATCCATTTAAGTGCTCTACCTATATCCCCACTCATTATGACTTTGCTTTACCCCTGCCTTTACATCTATTGGTGGGATAATTGGCCAAATCAAGGTAAAAAATTAGTTGGGTTGGGTTAAAAGGATGACCCATGCTTGTTGGTCAATAAATGTTGTGCCATTACCTTTGCCATTGGATAATTCCGTGATACTATAGGGTGTGATGTGTCTTCCCTTGACTATGTTGACCTTCTTTTGGGGATTCCTTACCAACACCAACGCAAATCCTTGTATGATGCCAACCGTAATACTTATACACTTTTCAAGGATGGTAAAACATATGAAATCACCTCTTTTTGCAGTTCAAACCCCCTCACTTTTATCTATTAATGTTGCAGTGTGTCATGTGAGCCTGAATACATGTGTCTCTCATTGTATGGTGTGCCCGGTTAAGCTAGATAACATTTCCCAACCCACTCCGCCTATTATGGAACCTTTACTCACTGATTTTTCTTATGTCTTTCTACGTACAGAAGATATTCTACCTCTCCATGAGATCCAACACTCTATTGAGCTTGTTCCAAGGGCTTCTCTGCCCAACGCTCTGGCATACCACTCCCCCTAAGGCTACTAAAATTGAATTTCAACTCCAGTCTCTTTTGAACTCTGCCCATATCCAACCCAAATCCTCCCCTTGTACTTCCCTGGCCTTTCTCATTCCCAAAAAGGAAACCAGCGAATAGCGTTTAGTAACGGATTAGTATGCTCTCAATAAGGTCACTGTAAAAAATAGTACTCTTTACCTCGCATTGACGATTTGCTATATCAACTCAAAGGGGCTAAGTTTCTTACTAAGCTGGATCAAACTATGGGTTATCATCAAATTTGCATCACTGCCAGCAATACTTAGAAGACAAGCTTAAAGGCGAAGTTTGGTCTATTTGAGTGGTTGGTGATGCCCTTTAGGCTCACCAAATATGCCCTTATGAGGCTCATTAATAATATCTTCCATTCTCATTTGGGCCATTTTACTGTGATTTATCTGGATGACATTTTCATTTTCATTCAGATATGGGAGGAACACCAACAACATGTACGCATATTGCAGGAACTGTTGAGGGCTCACAAGTTGTAGGTAAAGAAAAAGAAGTCATGGTTTGGCTAGACATCCATCCAGTGTCTCGGTTTTCTTATTAATCAGTTGGGCATTCACATAGACCTAGCCAAGGTCCAAGCACTTGCCAACTGGCCAGCCCCTTCTACAGCAACCGAATTGATGAGTATTCTTGGCAGCATCCACTTTGACAGGCAGTTCAGATTTCACTACCCCCATATCACCCAACCTCTCCATCAGATTTCCAACTAGGAGACTTTCACTTGGCCCAAGCACGCATCCAAGAGCTTCCGGAAATTGAAAGATGCCTTGTGTGTTGGTTCTGCACATTCCAAACTTACATCAGTATTTTGAGATTGAGATGAATGATTCCCAATTTTCCATTGGTGCGGTACTTCAACAGGGAGGCCAGCGTGTGGCTTATGATTCTGAAACATTGTTGGAAGCCAAACTCAACTACACTACCTATGACAAATATTTGTATGCTCTCGTGCAAGCATTGAAGTAGTGTCACCATTACATTTTGGGTAAGAATACCATTTTACAGGCTGATCACCACCTCTTTATTTTTATAAATTCAAAGTAAAAAATCCAAGAGCAATGCCATTTCTTCTAGCCTTCTATGTGGCACCAGGTGGAACACTTTGTTCAGAATTACTCTCTTCGCAGCCAGAATAAACCAGCCAATCGCAAACATGGATTATTTCAACCCCTGCTAGTTCCTTCGCGGGCATGGGAGTCTTTAGATATGGATTTCATTATTGGATTGCCCCATGAATTTTAGGAAGAATGATTGTATTTTAGTGGTAGTTTGTCGCTTCTCAAAGATGCCTATTTTTCTTCCTTGTACCAAGATGACTTCTGCCTAGAAAACCACATATTTTTTTCTCATTTCTAGTGTCATTTTGGGTTGCCTCTCAATATTGTTTAAGACCATGACTCTCGTTTTCTGAGCACATTTTGGAAAAAGTGGTGGCAGTGCATTGTAAACTTCGTTTTTCCACTGCATTTCATCCCCAAATGGGCAAATGGAAGTAGTCAATCGTAAGCCTGGTGAACGCTCTTATGTATTTACTATAGCAGGAACAAATAATAGGATTCTTATTTGCATGTGCTTCAACACAGCTACAATCGTGCCGTCAATTTTTCCTGCATGGGCCACTCTCCTTTTGAGGCATGTAATTACTATCGGCCCCTTTCCCTATATGAGCTCCTAGACAGTCTTACACCTCTGGCTTCTCCCCACTAGCACAAATAACAGGCTACAACATCTTCTTTTATTAAGAAGCTCATGCAGATTCATACTCAGGTCGTTGTAGCACTTCAGGCTTCTTAGGCACGCTACAAAGCTCCCAAGGATCTCCATTGTGATACCCCTTAATTTGAAGCCTAGGGATTAAGTTTGGTAGTATTTTAGACAAGAAGTGTTTCAAAGACAAATAGCACCATAAACTAAAGCCCTCTTCCTTATGGCCCCTACACCATTCTCCAGTAGAGAAATTATAATGCATATCGCTTGGAATTACCCTCACAACTTGGTATTCATAATGTTATAAATGTAAACAACTTGAAGCTCTATGAACCGCCCTTACTAGAGGAAGACATTCTGATCTCTCACCCTTCAGACAACATTCCAGACTTCCAGCGTCCTTTGGACATTGATACTTTGATGGAGATACATACTCATACAACTTGGCAGTAGCCACATTTTGTTGAAGTTTCTAAGTCAAATAGTTAGAACGCTCCATGAACTTTACTGATTTATTTCTACCTACTTGTTTTGTTAATTAACAAGTTATTTACCATGTAAATACAAGAAATAAATACAAGTGCATGCTCAACACATTATAGATCATCAATTGAAGGAAACAGAAACAAGCATACAAATGACACCGTTATTTTTGGACTAATGTCCCTAGAAAAACCTAATGCGGGAAAACCGATGCAACTATCTAAGGGTTTTATTATTAAGTAGCTCTTTTCTGAGTCAACTGGGTGCCAAACTGGCTAACCCAACAGAGATAAAAAATCTGATAGCAATACCTCTCTTCAGAAACAGGTATTCGGAAAGCCTGCTCCACGAAATCCCTCTCCAGCACAATCTGAAGCTTAGCGTCAACCCCTTATGGCCTCTGTGTCAGCCTAAAACCCTCTGCGTCAGCCCACTAAGGCTTTGTGCAGCCTCTTTGGCTCTCTGCATCACTCCTGCAGCCTCTGCATGGATGACACAGGCCCTTTCTGGCTCTGCACAGTCTCTGTTGCCTCTACATGGCTCCCTCTAGCTCTCCGTCTGCCTCTCTCTGCTTCTGAGCTGGTCTCCTCGCACTGTCCCTACCTCTCTGCCTTGTACTCACTACCCCTCGCTACAACTGATCACTGATTCTATCTCTCTTAGCAAACCCCGCTCTAGAGAATAGAATGACTGATCACTCTAGTGTGTTCTCCAAGTGACCCTCAAGCCTCCTCTTATACTTTTCTCGTTGAGAAATCAACAGTGGAGAATAAGTCCCTAATCGACAACTAAGATTAGATCTGGCTTGATCCATGTATTTTGGACCATTCTAACACAATTTTATATTAATTCACATTAATATTTTAATTTCCCTAAGTTTAGACTTAGGGACTCCATTAAAAATATTAATTATTTTAATATCTCCCTAACTGTTTAGAATCTGTCCAAACTCTTTCTGGGTATTGGAGATCTCATGTGCCCTAACCTCTCTACCAAAATGCGTGGCTAGAGCACATCCAATGCTACTCCATTCCCTCTTAGTGAGGACTGTGCTCTAGCAATACTCCTCACTGAGTATTACCCTGATCATCCAACATCGGTCCCTGTGTTGATGCTAGGTCTGCTACCCAACATCCTTTGCATTGTTGCATCCTGTACTGCTGCCCATAGCTCTGCCACTGCCATTGCTGCATCTGTATGACAACTCCCTCTACATCCGTGCTGCTGCCCATGTCCTTGCCACTGCCACTACTGCATCTGCACTGCATCTCCTCTCATCATGCTGCATTGTGCTGCCTATAGCACTACCACTGCTAACTGTTGCATAGCAACTCAGTTACTGAGAAGTAAGTAACTGATCTCCCAACTCTAACCTCCCTGTCAGTCTAGAGTACTCCTGATGCTGAGGCTCTCTTTGCCACTGACAAGTGCTCCCTCTCTGACCTCTGTGCCACTGCAACAACTCCCTGCATCTCGCACCATTGCGCACCTCTCTGTGACATCCTACACTAGTGCAACACTCTCTTGCCTCTCGCATTGTTGCAACCTACTAGGCTCGCGTTATCTTGGGAATTCTGCACTGTAGCTCTCTCTGCTGCTTCATCTGCATTCGTCTCTACCCATATCCACTAGTCCTGCTACTCCTCTTCGGGGCTCCTATAGCATGGTCTAATCCAAGAGGCTGGGTACCTTGAGGATCCTGCCCCTCATCACCTGTAGTCCATCTAACTACAGATCGATGTCTCCCCACTTCCGCTTAAATGGCGTGTGTGCACTCATGGCACAATCATCGTTTGTCTCCACTTCCTTCTCTACCCTTGCTGGCGCTGCCTTGGTCTTGTTGGAAATACTGAGGGGGGGGTGAATCAGTATTTCTTTTTCAACTATTGTTTTACCAGTTAAAACATTTATATTCAAAACACAAGATGAACAACAAGAATAAATTCTTTTATTAATATAATCTTTGCAGTAAAATAGATACAATATATAAATGGTTGCATTCAGTTGCCAAGCACCAACTTGGACTTTTGTGAGGCACCAACCCCAAAGACACCAATCCTTCTAGTTTCTGAGGCACCAACCCCAAGGACACCAATTCTTCCAACTTCTGAGGCACCAACCTCAAGGGCTCCAACCCAATCTTGTCAAGGCATGTTTGATAGTAATGTTCTGCTCTCAAAACTCTTCTTCACTGAGTTCTGTCTGTTTACAGCTTCATTGTAGTCTCCATGCTACAGCATCAATGACAGCCAGTTTTCTTATGAAGGAGTCTTTACAACTCTTCATACTATCCACACAGAGTCTGCAATATCCATCGTGATCTCTGATAATGTCTCCACACAGCTTTAGTGAGTCTACTATTAGTTGCACTAAGCTCTGCACAAGAACCAACTTTCTGTTCAAGCAACTGTTCTCACTATCACGGTAAATGCTTCAGCATGACTGCTTCTCTGCTGGCTACTTCTCCCTGCAAATAATGTCAGATATAACTTTATTTATTACATCACCGAATTGTTCTACAGACTGCATTGTGTACCTGATTAATTCATCACAGGTTTGAGTCTTTCACAAGGTAACACGATCATCAGAGATGCTCTTCCTTCAAATGCCTCCTGTCTTGTTGGACCTTCGGCCCTTTTCTGTCCTGCTGGACCTACGGCTGCCTCTGTTTCTTCCAGTTATTTCAACAACAACTTTCCTTGTTCTTTGTTTTTGTATATTCCTGATGCCTGTAGCCGTCGGTTTCCCCTTTTTGCTGGCCCTTCGGCTTCCTCAACGCTTGCTTCAGCTTCCTCTGCGCTGGCTTGTCCTTCGGCTTCCCAACTTTTGGCTTCCTCTGCACTGGCTTGTCCTTCGGCTTCCCGACTTTTGGCTTCCTCTGTCTCTTTGAGTTCACCAACACTCCAGGGACACGTAAATTCATAAGAGAGGACCAAAATACACAGAGAAAACATGTTGCATATTAAAAACTATAACAGAGCCCCTTTTTCAATAATAATATGCATATGGAGGAATTTATTGTTTATGGAGAGATTTCACTAGAGAGACAGTACCAACAAGGAAGCCCCACCTACCATGTCACCATCGCAATCGCAATCGGCATCGTTCAGGCCTACTGAACTATCGGGACCGTTATTATAAGCTTTTGGCCTAAAAAACCCCAGGCAATACAAATATTGAAATACATAGGAATATATGGAAAAACCGATCGAATGCTTAAGGCTGGACTTCAAATGCCTTACGCTCGCATCTATAACTTCATCAAGTCCACTGTGTAATCGCAATCGACAGTTGCAGCTTTTGGAGGTCCTATATAAGTTGAGCCCATAACATTGCCGATGGTTGATGGCCCCACTGGACGCGATATAGTATAAAGCCAAACTGCAATGTTGCATCGGGTTCGCAACATATATCGCAATCGGCGCTTTCAAGGGTGACAACCCTTTGTATATTGCAATATGCGAGCTCCGATGGGCGAATGCGATATAAGAATGGACCATTGCATAATGTTGCAGCGGGTCCACAACATATCGCAGTTATATATATATATATATATATAGATATCGCAATTTGCATGTTTTAACGTGGCAAGGCCTCAAGCCCGAATATATGAAATACACTTAAAAACCATGCTTCGACACAATTGGTGGACTTCACTTGTTTATACACCCTGACAGATATGTCTCGTTGGGTCCGCACATATATATCGTTGTCAGGGGTTTCGGGTAGTGGCTTATAGTAGAACTCACCGATTACAATATCGCCGATATATATATATATTTGCCGCCTTTGATAGTGTATTCTGATATATACACTATTTTCCACCCCCGATAGTGATATTGCATATATATATATGTTTTTGGCCTCCGATAGTTTATATTTCATATATATATATATGTTTTCCGCCTCTTTTAACTCTTCCGCATATATATATGTATTCCGCTTCGCTTTGGCTCTTTGGCATATATTACTCCCGATAGTCCTGATATGCCTTCGATAGCTCTGTTTTTCTCCTCCGATAGCTTTGTTTGCTCCTCCGATAGCTCTATTTTGCTCCTCCGATATGCTCTACTTTTCTCCTCCAATATGCTCTGCTTTTATATTCTGCAATACTCCTCCTGTAGCTCCGATAGCTCTGCTTTGCCTCCTCTGAAATGCTCTGCTTTTATATTCTGCAATACTCCTCTAATGCGTTAACTCCTCTTTTGATGACCTCTCGGTTCTTCTTGGGCATGTATTACATGCAATGCTCCTCCGATGTGGCTCCTCTTGCTCCAATGTCTTCCTTTGGCTTTGATATGCCTCCTTTGTTAACTCCTCCGTTAACAGACTCTTACTCATGGCTTGGCTTCATATCATCATCTAGTATCATCAAAGGCCTCTCCCTTACTCTTCCCCTTTGGACACTGGGTCGCATAATGACCCAATTCCCCACAGTGGAAGCATTTGATCTTGGAGAGGTCCTTCTTCTTCCGTTTCTCTTGCTTTCTCTTAGATGCTAGGGCAACATCCTCCTCCTCCTTCTTGACTTTGATCCTTTTGCTGCTGCTTCCTGTCTTGCTTAGCCTTATAATCTCTACTTGGCGAAGATCGCCCACATTTCCTCCCAATGTGGAAGGGTCTCTTTGCCCATTATACTTTGGACAAATACCTCCCAGTCCTTTGAGATTGCGTTCAAGGTTGTTCTCACCATCAATTCCTGATCTGACGTGGCCCCTATGGAAGTCAGCTGATCCTGGATCTCATTCAGTCGACCGAGGAAGGTGTTGATCGATTCTCCCTTCTTCATTTGGTATGACCGCAACTGATTTTCTAGTAACATTCTTCTCTGCACAGAAGTAAGCTGGTACAATTTGTTTAGGGCCTCCCACATCTCATTTTCCATTTCCTTCTTGGCAATGTGTGGCACTACATGGTCCTTGACATTGTCAAGGATGATGCTCTTGGCCTCGCCATTGCCTCCTCGTACTTGTTGTTATCAGCTAGGTCAACTGGGATCACTATCGTCCTCAAGACGAAGTGCTTGACACGATTTCTGTCAAGTACGGATAAGATTCTGGCCTTCCAGACTGCTAAGTTTGAAGCTCTGTCCAGTCTATCCTGGTCTCTTACTCCGTGTAGTGCCATGTTGCTCTTCTACTTCCCTCCTGGAAGTTCTCGATGTGACTCCCTTTGAGCCTTGATTTCCCTCCTGGAAACCCTTATGTCGATGTCGAGATGCCCCCCTACTCTGATCGTCTGTGCAATTGCACCACTGATCCAGATTTCTTGGCTAGAAACCCTCGGTAGCAACTCCCTCCTCCTTGGCCTTGCCTTGTTAGGTATTGTTCTGACTACAGTGCCCCACCAGCTCCACTCTGTAACTTACTCATAGCCTCCTAAACCCCAACACCCTGAAGGTGAGAGCTCCTAAGCTCTATGTAGTCCCAACACCAACAAACTAGCTCCCAGCGAACTTCGTCAGCCCTCCTGGACTCTGTGTGGCTCTGTGTGAGCCTGTCTTTGCCTCCTTTAGCCTCTTCTTGGCTCAAACTTGATGATGCAGGCACTGCGTCACCCCTTCCTTGCTACTTTGCTGCTAGGAACAACTTCTGTCACTCGGAATAGCTGTTTTATGTTGCTGCTGCTCTGCTCTGCTGATATCCTCAGTTCTTCTGTGATCTGCAACCACGCTCTGATACCATGTTGAAGTTTCTAGGTCTAACAGTTAGAAACCCTCCATGCACTTTACTGATTTATTTCTACCTACTTGTTCTGTTAATTAACAAGTTATTTACCATGTAAATACTGAAAATAAATACAAGTGCATGCTCAACACGTTACAAATCATCAACTGAAGGAAACAAAAACAAGCACATAAATGACACTGTTATTTTTGGACTAATGTCCCTAGAAAAACCCAATGCAGGAAAACCGGTGCAACTATCTGAAGGTTTTATTATTAAGCATCTCTTTTCTGAGTACATTAGGTGCCAAACTGGCTAACCCGACATAGATAAAAAAATATGGCAGCAATACCTCTCTTCGGAAACAAGTATTCAGAAAGCCTACTACATGAAATCCCTCTCCAGCACAATCTGAAGCTTAGCATCAGCCTACTGAGGCTCTGCGCAGCCTCTCTAGCTCTCTGTGTCACTGCTACAGCCTCTGGATGGATGACACAAGCCCTTTCTGGCTCTGCGAAGTCTCTACTACCTCTGCGTGGCTCCCTCTGGCTCTGCGTCTGCCTCTTTCTACTTTTGAGCTGGACTCTTCGCACTATCCCTGTCTCTCTGCCTCGTACTCATTACCCCTCACTGCAACTGATCACTGATTCTATCTCTCTTAGCAAGCCCCGCTCTAGAGAATAGAATGACTGATTACTCTAGTGTGTTCTCCAAGTGACCCTCAAGCCTACTCTTATAATTTTCTTGTTGACAAATCAACGACTGAGATTAAGTCCCTAATCGATGGCCAAGATTAGATCTGGCTTGATCCATGTCTTTTGGACCATTCTAACACAACTTTATATTAATTCACATTAATATTTTAATTTCCCTAAGTTTAGACTTAGAGACTCCATTAAAATATTAATTATTTTAATATCTCCCTAACTGTTTAGAATCTGCCCAAACCCTTTCTGGGTATTGGAGATCTCATGTGCCCTAACCTCTCCACAAAATTTCGTGTCTAGAGCACATCTGATGCTACCCCAAATCAACACTCCCTCTTAGCTAGGACTATGCTCTAGCAATACTCCTCACGGAGTATTACCCTGATCATCCGGCATCGATCCCTGTGTTGATGCTAGGCCTGCTGCCTAACATCCTCTACACTGCTGCATCTTGTACTGCTGCCCATAGCTCTTCCACTGGCATTGCTACATCTCTACGACAGCTCCCTCTGCATCAATGTTGTTGCCCATGGTCTTGCCATTGCCACTAATGCGTCTACACTGCATCTCCTCTCATCATGCTGCATCGTGTTGCCCATAGCACTACCACTGCTAACTGCTGCACAGCGACTCAGTTACTGATAAGTAAGTAACTGATCTCCCAACTCTGACCTCTCTGTCAGGCTAGAGTACTCCTTATGTTGAAGCTCTCTCTGCCGCTGACAAGTGCTCCCTCTCTGACCTCTGTGCTGCTGCAACAACTCCCTACATCTCGCACCGTTTCACACCTCTTTGTGACATCCTACACTAGTGCAACACTCCCGTGCCTCTCGCACTGTTGCAGCCTAATAGCCTCGCACTGTCCTAGGAATTATGCACAATAGCTCTCTCAGCCACTTCATTCGCATTCGTCTCTACCCACATCTACTAGTCCTGCTACTCCTCTTTGGAGTTCCCGTAGCATTGTCTAATCCAAGAGGTTGGGTACCTTGAGGATCATGCCCCTCATTGCCTATAGTTCCTCTAACTACAACTCAATGTCTCCCCACTTCCGCTCAAGTGGCGTGTGTGCACTCATGGCACAGTCATCGTCTGTCTCCACTTCCTTCTCTGCGCTTGTTGATGCTACCTTGGTCTCGGAGGCCTCTCCCTTACTCTTCTTCCTTGGACACTGGGTCGCATAATGACCCAGTTCCCCACAGTGGAAGAATTTGATCTTGGAAAGGTTCTTCTTCTTTCGTTTCTTTTGCTTTCTCTCAGATGCTAGTGCAACATCCTCCTCCTCCGGCTTGTGTCTGATCCCTTTGCTGCTGCTTCCCATCTTGCTTAGCCTTATGATCTCTTCTTGGCAAAGAGCCGCTCACATTTCCTCCCAATGTGGAAGGGTCACTCTGCCCAGTATACTCTAGACAAATACCTCCCAGTCTTCTAAGACTTCATTTAGGGTTGTTCTCACCATCAATTCCTGATCCGGCGTGGCCCCTATGGAGGTCACCTGATCCCGAATCTCATTTAGTTGACCGAAGAAGGTGTTGATTGGTTCTCCCTTCTCCATTTGGTGTGACTGCAACTAATTTGCCGTTTCCTTCTCGGCAACGTGTGGTACTTCATGGTCCTTGACCTTGTCAAGGATGATGCTCTTGGCCCTCGCCATTGCCGCCTCATACTTGTTGTTATCAGTTGGGTCAATCGGGGTCGCTATCGTCCTCAAGGCGAAGTGCTTGACACGATTTCTGTCAAGTACGAATAAGATTCTGGCCTTCCAGATTGTGAAGTTTGAGGCTCTGTCCAGTCTATCCTGGTCTCTTACTCCGTGTAGTGCCATGCTGCTCTTCTACTTCCCTCCTGGAAGTTCTCGATGTGACTCCCTCTGAGCCTTGATTTCCCTCTTGGAAACCACTGATCCGGATTTCTCGGCTAGAAACCTTCGGTAGCAACTCCCTCCTCCTTGGCCTTTCCCTGTTAGGTACTGTTCTGACTACAGTACCCCACCAACTCCACTCTGAAACTCACCCACAGCCTCCTAAACCTTAGCAACTTGAAGGTAAGAGCTCCTAGGCATTGGGCAGTCCCGGCACCGATAAAATAGCTCCCTCAGCTAATTGCTTAAGCCCTCTTGGCCTCTGCGTGAGCCTATCTTTGCCTCCTTCAGCGTCTGCAGCCTCTTCTTGGCTCGAACTTGATGATGCAGGCTCTGCGTCACCCCGTCCTTGCTACTTTGCTACTAGGAACAACTTCTGTCACTTAGGACAACTGTTTTCTGCTGCTGCTACTCTGCTCTGTTGATGTCCTCAGTTCTCTTGTGATTTGCAACCACGCTCTGATACCATGTTGAAGTTTCTAAGTCTAACAGTTAGAAACCCTCCATGCAGTTTACTGATTTATTTCTACTTACTTGTTTTGTTAATTAACAAGTTATTTACCATGTAAACACTGAAAATAAATACAAGTGCATGCTCAACACATTACAAATCATCAACTGAAGAAAACATAAACAATTACAAATGACACCATTATTTTTGGACTAATGTCCTCGAAAAAACCCAATGTAGGAAAACCAGTGCAGCTATTTGAGGGTTTTATTATTAAACAGCTCTTTTCTAAGTACACTGGGTGCCAAACTGGCTAACTCGACAGAGATAAAAAAAATCTGGCAGTAATACCTCTCTTCGAAAACAGGTATTCGAAAAGCCTGCTCCACGAAATCCCTCTCTAGCACAATCTGAACCTCAGCGTCAGCCCTGTTGGCCTCTGCGTTACCCTGAAACCCTCTATTTCAACCCACTGAGGCTCTGCGCAGCCTCTTTAGCTCTCTTCGTCACTCTTGTAGAATCTGGGTGGATGATGCAGGCCCTTTCTGGCTCTACGCAGTCTATGCTGCCTCTGCATGGCTCCCTTTGGCTCTGCATCTACCTCTCTCTGGTTTTGAGCTGGTCTCTTCTCACTATCCCTGCCTCTTTGCCTCGTACTTATTTCCCCTCGCTTCAACTGATCATTGATTCTATCTCTCTTAGCAAATCACGCTCTAGAGAATAGAATGACTAATCACTCTAGTGTGTTCTCCAAGTGACCCTCAAGCCTCCTCTTATACTTTTCTCGTTGATAAATCAACGGCCGACATTAAGTCCTTAATCGACTGCTAAGATTAGATTTGGCTTAATCCATGTCTTTTGGACCATTCTAACACAGTTTTATATTAATTCACATTAATATTTTAATTTCCCTAAGTTTAGACTTAACGACTCCATTAAAAATAGCAATTGTTTTAATATCTCCCTAACTCTTTAGAATCTGCCCAAACCCTTTCTGGGTATTGGGGATCTCATGTGCCCTAACCTCTCCACCAAATTTCGTAGCTAGATCACATCCAATGCTACCACAAATCAACACTCCCTCTTAGCCAGGACTATGCTCTAGCAATAATCCTCACTGAGTATTACCTTGATCACCCGGCATCAGTCCCTGTGTTGATGCTAGGCCTGTTGCCCAACATCTTCTACACTGTTGCATCCTGTACTGCTGCCCATAGCTCTGCCATTGCCATTGTTGCATTTGTACGACAACTCCCTTTACATTCGTGTCGCTGCCCATGGCCTTGCCACTACCACTACTGCGTCTGCACTGCATCTCCCCTCATCATGTTGCATCGTGTTTCCCATAACACTGCCACTGCTAACTGTTGAACAACAACTCAGTTACCCAAAAGTAACTGATCTCCCAACTCTGACCTCTCTATCAGGCTAGAGTACTGATGTTGAAGCTCTCTCTGTCGCTGACAGGTTCTCCCTCTCTGACCTCTGCATCGCTGCAACAACTCCCTGCATCTCACACCGTTGCACACCTCTTTGTGACATCCTGCACTGGGGCAACACTACCGTGCCTCTCACATTGTTGTAGCCTGCTAGCCTTGCGCTGTACTGGGAATTCTGCACTGTAGCTCTCTCTGCAGCTTCATCCGCATCCATCTCTACCCAGATCCTCCAGTCTTGCTACTCCTCTTCAGGGATCCTATAGCATGGTCTAATCCAAGAGGTTGGGTACCTCGAGGATCCTGCCCCTCATCGCCTGTAGTCCGTCTGACTACAAATCGATGTCTCCCCACTTCCGCTCAAGTGGCATGTGTGCACTCATGGCACAATCATTTTTTGTCTCCACTTCCTTCTCTACCCTTGCTGGTGCTGCCTTGGTCTCAGAGGCCTCTCCCTTACTCTTCTTCCTTGGACACTAGGTCGCACAATGACCCAGTTCCCCGCAGTGAAAGCATTTGATCTTGGAGAGGTCCTTCTTCTTTCGTTTCTCTTGCTTTCCCTTAGATGCTAAGGCAACATCCTCCTCCTGCTTCTTGACTTTGATCCCTTTGTTGTTGCTTCTCGTCTTGCTTAGCCTTCTGATCTCCCTCCTCCTTCTTGACTTTGATCCCTTTGTTGTTGCTTCTCGTCTTGCTTAGCCTTCTGATCTCTTCTTGGCGAAGAGCCGCCCACATTTCCTCCCAATGTGGAAGGGTCGCTTTGCCCAGTATACTCTAGACAAATACCTCTCAGTCTTCTGAGACTACGTTCAGGGTTGTTCTCACCATCAATACCTGATCCTGCGTGGCCCTTATGGAAGTCAGTTGATCCCGGATCTCATTCAGTCGACCGAGGAAGGTGTCGATCAGTTCTCCCTTCTTCATCTGGTATAACCGCAACTGATTTTCTAGTAACATCCTTCTCTGCCCAAAAGTATGCTACTACAATTTCTTTAAGGCCTCCCACATCTCATTTGCCATTTCCTTCTCGGCAATGTGTGGTACTACATGGTCCTTGACCCTGTCAAGGATGATGCTCTTGGCTCTCACCATTGCCTCCTCATACTTGTCGTTATCAGCTTGGTCAACTAGGATCGCTATCATCTTCAAGGCGAAGTGCTTGAAACGATTTATGTCAAGTACGGATAAGATTCTAGCCTTCTAAACTGTGAATTTTGAGGCTCCGTCCAGTCTGTCCTGGTCTCTTACTTCGTGTAGTGCCATGTTGCTCTTCTACTTCCCTCCTCGAAGTTCTCGATGTGACTCCCTCTGAGCCTTGATTTCCCTTCTGGAAACCCTTCTGCCGATGTCAAGATGCCCCCTACTTTGATCGTTTGTGCAACTGCACCACTAATCTGGATTTCTCGGCTAGAAACCCTCAGTAGCAACTCCCTCCTCCTTGGCCTTGCCCTGTTAGGTATTGTTCTGACTACAGTACCCCACCAGCTCCACTCTGCAAATTACCCATAGCCTCCTCAACCCCATTAACCTAAAGGTGAGAGCTCCTAGGCTCTCCGTAGTCTCGGTGCCAACAAACTAGCTCCGTCATCTAACTGCATCAACCCTCCTCTCCTCTGCGTGAGCTTGTCTTTGCTTCCATCAGCCTCTGCACAGTCTCTTCTTGGCTCGAACTTGATGACACAGGCACTATGTCACCCCTTGCTACTTTGTTTCTAGGAACAACTTCTGTCACTCGGGACAACTGTTTTCTGCTGCTGCTGCTCTACTCTGTTGATGTCCTCAGTTCTCTTGTGATATGTAACCACACTCTGATACAATGTTGAAGTTTCTAAGGCTAAAGTTAGAAACCCTCCATGCACTTTACTGATTTATTTCTACCTACTTCTTATGTTAATTAACAAGTTATTTACCATGTAAATACTGAAAATAAATACAAGTGCATGCTCAACACATTACAGATCATCAACTGAAGGAAACATAAACAAGCACACAAATGACACCGTTATTTTTGGACTAATGTCCCTAGAAAAACCCAATGTGGGAAATCCGGTGCAACTATCTGAGGGTTTTATTATTAAGTAGCTCTTTTCTGAGTACATTGGGTGCCAAACTGGCTAACACGACAGAGATAAAAAAATCTGGCAGCAATACCTCTCTTCGGAAACTGGTATTCGGAAAGTCTACTCCACGAAATCCCTCTCCAGCACAATCTAAAGCTCAGCGTCAGTCTTGTTGGCCTCTGTGTCAGCCTGAAACCCTCTGCATCAGGCTACTGAGGCTCTGTGCATCCTCTTTGTCTCTCTGCGTCACTCCTACAGTCTCTGCGTGGATGACGCAGGCCCTTTCTGGCTCTGCATGGCTTCCTCTGGCTCTGCGTCTTCCTATGTCTACTTTTGAGCTGGTCTCTTCGCACTGTCCCTGCCTCTCTGCCTCATACTCACTGCCCCTTGCTGCAACTGATCACTAATTCTATCTTTCTTAGCAAACCCCGCTCTAGAGAATAGAATGATTGATCACTCTGGTGTGTTCTCCAAGTGACCCTCAAGCCTCCTCTTATACTTTTCTCGTTGACAAATCAACGACCGAGATTAAGTCCCTAATCAATGGCTAAAATTAGATCTGGATTGATGCATGTCTTTTGGACCATTCTAACACAGTTTTATATTAATTCACATTAATATTTTTATTTCATTAAGTTTAGACTTAGGGACTCCATTAAAAATATTAATTATTTTAATATCTTCGTAACCGTTTAGAATCTGCCCAAACCCTTTCTGGGTATTGGAGATTTGATGTGCGCTAACCTCTCCACCAAATTTCATGGCTAGAGCACATCCGATGCTACCCTAAGTCAACACATCTATCCTATCTAGTAGGATGTCAAGGGCAGTTGCCCACACATGCCAAATGTTTCTACCACTTTGCATTTAAAGCCAAGTTTCCACATCTTTTTGAGAAAGTGGGGAAACTTTCTACTAAATAGGGAGGGATTTATATGTCACATGAAGGGTGCGTTTCTCCACAACGCATAAGCCTATCTTTACTCTTGGTTGATGCCTTCATGATTTTCCTACCCTTCACTCTGTCGTATAGATTGATTCCAATTTAAGCCAATTAAGAGATGAAGAAAAAGCCGAGTACAGACTAAAAGGAGGAGCGCAAGATTCTATCCTTGACTTTGGAATACTAGTCTTGAGCGTCAAGGCTGGAAGCTTGTACTACCAGAAATTGAAACAGACCTTCAACGTCGATCTTCCATAAAATGAGGTTTATAGTCTTCGATATTATACCCTATACAAAGAGTTCTCATTCTCCATAGTCAAAAAAGAAGGAAACTAGAACTCCTTAGCTCAGGAAAGACCAATCCAAAACCTATTCAAAAGGACGAGTTACACGATTCAAGCAAAGAGCAAAGTGCCCATTTCAGCCAATTCACCGATTGAGAAAGTGTTGAACAAAAGGGTATCCTAATAGATTCAGAGGCTGTATTTGTACTTCAGCCAAAAGCTTGTTTCCATGGTTCCTGTGCTTGAGGTATTGCCCTGTACTTGCTTTGAACTTATACTTGTCTTGAATGACTAAAATAGTCTCACCAGAAATTGCGTAGCGTATAAGACAAAGAATAATGCTAGCTTTTGTTCAATAAAGGAATAAAAGAAAGAATACTTGCTTTGAACTTATACTTGTCTTGAATGACTAAAACAGTCTCACCAAAAATTGTGTAGCATATAAGACAAAGAATAACACTAGCTTTTGTTCAATAAAGGAATAAAAGAAAGAATACATACATTCATTCCTCCTTAACGCTATCTTGAAGCTGCAAGAAACAAGTTACCCTCATCTTAATATGTGGGTAAATTGTTTCCGGTTTGGGGTCATTCTCTTATTTACTGAAGGCAAGCTTCCCTCAAGAAAGAAAACTGATAGATCTTCAAGCTTTCCTTTCTTCCTCTCCCCATCTAGACCGAGAAGAGGTTCAGTCCTTAATCCTTTACTACTCGACCCCATCGAAAAACCGATGAAAGGAGGGAACAAACCGAGATATATCCTTGAAGCGAACAAAGTTCCTTCTATAAATTAATTACTCCAGAAGACTTGGAATATAAAGATATCCATGAGGATACAAATATTATACATTAAAATGTCTGAATAAGAATGAGAATGATTTACAATGAGAACAAGAGGCTTGCTTATATATCACGCAAGTGCCTCTTCATGAAGCGTCATGTCTCATTTATACATCTTCAACCTAATGACTGCTTAACTAATTATTATTTATGATTATTATCATTTACATTATATTTATATTATTTATATATTTTATTCGTTATAATTGCTCCTTCCTCAAAAAGCTTTGTCCTCAAAGCTTGTCGATGAAAAAAAACTTGATCTCTTTTTCGGCTTTGAAAGTCTTTCTGTTTCGGAATAGTTATCCTCGTCGATACAAGTTGATATGATTTTCTTAGTTACAAACAAAATTGTCGCACCGAGAAGGGATCAAACCATCCCAGATTAATCTTTTGTATAGTACTCTGATCACTGGAATTTTGTAACGACTTGTTAGCATAAGACTGGATTGAGATTATATCACTATTATCTGGAACATCAGTTTGTTGTTTCGGTTCTGATTGGTTCAAATATGCAGCATGGTTGATTCATCTGTTCTCATGATTCGGATGCCGATATGGAACTTTTTTGGCTTGATTTCTCCTTACTGGGCATGCGGCAATTTTTTTCTTCTGGCGAAGATGTTGTTGAGTTGGTTATGAAACATTCACTGGGGATGTTCATTGTTTGAACTGCAACATCCACGCGCGTCTTTTCTTCAACTTGCTTGTCTTCTTCTTGAGTTGTGACATTCACTGAATCGTTATTTGTTGTTTTGTCATCAACTTGAATTCCTACATTTGATGCTTCCTTCTTGATAAATTGTTGTACCTGGTTTTCTAATGACTTCTTATCCTTCTTAAGTATCTTAATTTGCGTCAGCAATTTTTCACTATGGTTTTTAAGTCGAGAAACTTCTTCATTTTTGTCAATAGTGATTTTGTCAATTTCATTTTGCATATTTTGTAGTACTTTTTTACCTTATTGAGAAATTACTTTCGAAATATCCGATATATCTTCTAGCGTTACTGAATTACGTTTCAATGTAACATCTTGGATCGTTATTTTCTTCTTCTGGTAAGAAAATGTTAAAAACCTTTTCTTAGTATTTAGAATAAAGGAACCTAGAGTTTTCATCCATGGTGATCCCAAAACAGTGTCACACGGTGAATTGTGAGGTAAAAGTATAATCTCCAATATTTAGGTGTAAATTTCTTATATCATATTGTTTGCCAAAAATATTTGTTTCAACTATATTTGATTCAGGAATCACCAATTTATTAGCACATTTAGGACTAACATAATTACTTCTTTCAGTAGGATTGATAGAGATTATGATGTCTCTTCCTGCGAGTGATCCATTGATTTAAATAGTGTGCAAACACATGTCCTACGGGTTTCAGGAAACCTTTCATTACTAGTCTTCATTTTTTTCCTTGATGTTTTTACGTAAACAATGTTGATTTAAATAGTGTGCAAACACATGTCCTACGGGTTTCAGGAAACCTTTCATTATTAGTCTTCATTTTTTTCCTTGATGTTTTTACGTAAACAATGTGTCAACTGGAACTATTTTTATTATAAAATCACTTATTTTTTCTATATATATTTTTCAAATATTCTCCTCTTCTTCTTCTTTTTTTGTTCATTCTTTTAATAATTTTTTTTATATATAATTATTATATATATATTAATTTATATAGTTATAAAATTATAATATATTATTATATATACTTTTGAGACCACTTTCCTTTATATGTAACTATATAAGGTTATATAGATCCTTTTTATAATTAAAATTTTTCTTAGAAAATTGAGAGACGTGACTCTTGTACGGTCACATCTTTAGATTAACATAAAATTATTTAGATTCAACATTTTTTTTCCAATGTTATCAAATATCTTTACTTTAAAATACCATGCTATTACCATAGTTGTTTTAAAAACCTTCCGTTAAAATGTTTCTTCACGAAAAAGAAAACGTATTCCTTTTGTTTTGTTTTTTGTTTTTTTTTTCTTAAGCTTTTAAATACCAGCAATTACCATTGGTGTTTTTTAAAACCACGGGTTCTCCACGAAAAAGTTTAAATAACTTGTATGAGATTTTGTATCCGTTTTGTTTTTTTTTTTACCTTTTCTTTTCTTTTTTTATTATTTATATATATAATATATTTATGGTTAATTTTTTTTATGGCCAAAGGCCTAGAAAAACGGAGAAAAGGAGAAACACCCAAATATTGAGCAAAATGCTTCAATTATACAGCAACAAGGTTGACGAATTTCGATAGTCAAAACTTGGATCGGAGAACGAGCTTTGTGCACAGGTCAAACAACCTAGAGGACCGAACTGCTCTGATACCAAATGAAGCAAACAAAGTTCCTTCTATAAATTAATTACTCCAGAAGACTTGGAATATAAAGGTATCCATGAGAATACAAATATTATATATTAAAATGTCTGAATAAGAATGAGAATGATTTACAATGAGAACAAGAGGCTTGCTTATATATCACGCAAGTATCTCTTCATGAAGAGTCATGTCTCATTTAGACATGCCTCTTCAACCTAATGAATACTTAGCTAATTATTATTTATGATTATTATCATTTACATTATATTTATATTATTTATATATTTTATTTGTTACAATCCTTTTTTTTATCGCTTTTTAAGCCCCTATTACATAAGGGGGAACAACCTTGGATGCTACAACGTTGAATCTGCCCACATATGTTGCAAAGGACTTGTCTGAATTCTAGTGCAATTGCAATATTTCAAATTCATGGCCCGTCAGAGAAACATTTATATTGTAGTAGGACTACTTTATTAACTGGTTGGCAAGCTCAGAAAAGTTTTCATTGAGCTGATCGAAAGATTGGTGAACTGGCCAAATGTGGAGCCCACTAAGCTCCTTTGTACTAGTCGGATTAAATTGGCATCATCCTCGACAAATTAAGTTCAATAAAAATATAATTATTGTAAATAGACCTTTGGATTTGCGGTCCCAAACTAGCGATGAAAATATGAGTATATCCAGCGAGGAATCGATTTGTAGGAAATAGGCGGAAATAATGAAATGATGTTGCTTCTCCCTTGCCCCCTTGAATTTCGATTATCCAGGCTTTGATTTGCTGAATGTATCATCAGGGTCATGAGCGCTTGGTCCACTTGCAGACTATCCACATGGATAAAGGCTTAAGGAAGTTTAGTGTGAAGGGACCATGCCTTAGGGAACATTAAAAGCTTGAGGCGGGGATTTTTACAATTCACTTGTGGGCCTACTGAAGGGGCCTCTTGGCTACAAGAGAGTCCCCCTGCTGGGGTATGATTGCATGTAGGGAGCACATGTGGACTGTGTGTGGGAGCCACTGGAGGGGTTTAACTACCTAGAAGATCAGCTGGAGAAGATGTTTCATTTTGACTGGCCTGGATAGGGACTTCGGGTTGTGCTTCTCTGGTTGGTGTGAGTAGGGTTACGAGCACTTCGGTGAGCGTGCTCCTCAATTCATGTGTCTCTTTCTTGCACATACAAGTTCACGTCTACACGCATGCTAGAATAGTAGTGCTTTCCTAAAGCGAGGTATGCTTGTCTTTGTTTCACCCTCCACTTGGATTGAGAAAGGCCCAAAGCTCTGTTCGACTCTTGCTCTACACTCTATACATAAGCCCCATCCTCTCTGACTCACCCTCTATATGGATTTGCAGCAATCTCGGTTCTCAGATATCTATGGGTCCCACCAAAAGGGCTATGTTCAAGCCAATAATTGTGACTTGTTTAAGTGTAGAACCGGTGTGATTGTGGAATCTTCGTTAATACCAGTCCCTAATTCGAAGCTCTGCTAAGGGGAATGAAAAGGAACCGTAGAAATACGGAAAGCAATAAATTACCCTAACCTTAGTCAAATCCATTAGTATAGTCTATAAGGACCTTCTTTTCGACAACCTAATCCAACATCATAGTAAAGCTACCCCAGCTATAAAGGTGGAACTAGTTACAACGAATTAAAGTCGAATCCCAGATTAAGGACAATAGAAATAAAGGTTATGAAATAAGGACAGAGAGTAATACCTATGAAGATCTACCCCACAATTAAGGATGGGCTAGATTCATAGCTCAATAGTACAAAGTCAATTAACCAAACAAATGTTTTGACTCAGGCTATTGGTAACGTGATAAGAACCCATCACGCAGAATAGGTACCAGGGCAAGCAGGGCAATGAACTAATCTAATGGCAGCCCTTTTATTGCTCCCTAGGAAATATGGAATAGACTACTAAAGAGAAAAGAGAGATATTAAAAGGAAGGACGGGAATCGTGTCTGGTTGCGCCTAGCAGGAATGGTATACTTAATTACTCCTTACTCTATTAAGGAAAGTCTTGATATGTCCAGTATTATACGTTATTCAGTTAGTTAGAAAAAGAACGTAACTCTTTTAGGGGAACCTCCTAACTATATAGTACTTGCAAGTTATAGGTTCATATTTTCCCCCTGAACTCATGGCTCCCTAGGAACTATGGAATAGACTGCTAAAGAGAAAAGAGAGATATTAAAAGGAAGGATAGGAATTGTGTCTGACTGCGCCTAGCAGGAATGGTAGACTTAACTACTCCTTACTCTATTAAGGAAAGTCTTGATATGTCCAGTTTTATACATTATTTAGTAAGTTAGAAAAAGAGCGTAACTCTTTCAGGGGGAACCTCCTAACTATATAGTACTTGCAGGTTATAGGTTCATATTTTCCCCTTGAACTCCCTATACTTCAATCCACCTTCGAAAAGCTCCTATTACAGAAGTACTCTTACTATGATACTCTATTAAAGGAATAATATAAGACATTCATACCCAGACCTATGCACAACTCCTCTTTGCTTTCAGGCATATGAGACTTCTTTCCTATAAAACTCAAAGGAAATATCCCTCTCGAATGGTATTGCAAATCCTCCCATGCTTCCTTCTAAGGCTCAAACTATCCAAGCTCAAAGGAATAAGCTTTACGACAGTTCCTTACTCACAAGTAGAACACTGAGAAGAAGTGATTACGGGTAGGAGAGATCTTGAAGATAGAAAGAGCTTAACTGCTTGCTTGCAATGATACAGTAAGAATAGGCTACTCTATTAGGGAGACTTCCTAACGTACACTCTATTTGGCTTATCTATTCCATTAGTTCACCCTGAAGAGCCTATGATATCTTCCATAACTCCACTTTACCTTCCATAGGAGTGAAAGTTATCAAGGCTGAAGGTATAGGTATGAGGTTTCCAAGGCGTAGTATGGAGAGTTGATGTATGAGTAAGATAATTATTGCTAGTCAAAGTTGTTACTGGTAATAAGTGGTAAGCAGTGACCCATGTTCATTAGTAACACATAAAGTAGGTACGTTGATTCAGAAAAAATGGTGACATAACTCAAACAAATTCTATATTGCATTATATATATGTGAATACAAACACAAAAGGCTAATCACACATCCACAACCTATCAACCACTTGGGATGAGGTATGGTTTTGACATATTGGGCTAGGAGGCACTTCAATCTGGCATCAATTGTATCAACTCTTGTATTGATTCTTCTATCAAGTGCATTGAAACCTAAATCGAGTACCACCGGCATTGATTAGTGGCATTAACTCCCGACATGACTATGACTCCTGTATAAACAACTATTGGCTATTGGCAATGAGAACCAAAAATGAAAACTTACTTACATGAGTGTCACTTACCTTCAAGCGAGTATTCTTGGCAAGTACTTCTGGCTATTGACAATGCCAACTAGCTATCCACAACGACTATGATTTACTACTTGGCAGAGACTAGATCTTTTTCCCTTAGTATAACTTTGACGAGTATAGGTTCTATCCAAGACTGCCCATAGATTTTAGGCAATGAGTATCCATCCTAGCCGCTTAGCAAAGCCAATTAGCAAATCCAAATAGCACAACATCCGTCCCAGTCGATTATCCTGGGAGCCAAGCCCGATTGAGTATCCCAGCCCACCAAGCAATAACAAACATCTCCACTTGTATCAAGTGCATCGACAACATCAACTAGTGGCTAGCAGCAATGATCTACAATAATGAGGTTCAATGGGGATCTACTATTGGCTTACTGGCATAGACTGGTGGGTTATGAGGTTCTTTTGGTTGACTGGCATAAACCGTGTGGGAATGAGGGGCATGTATCCCGAGTATCGTCCAACGGGCAGCTATCTACAGGAAACCATTAATAGGCACCTCCTGGAATCGACTCTTTAATTAACTAGTGGCAAATAATCCTGGCATCGAGTGAATCAACACCTCAATGAGTACCAACATTGAAACCTACATGGCTCAACTAACAGCTATGAGTGTCACGTACCTCCTGGCAATCCCTGTGTGGAGGAGTTATCGTACTATGTATAGCTCATTCGGTCTTCTCTAAGTACTCAATGTGTAACCTCACCTCAATGTGTAATCTCTAATTGGTAACGTCATTTTGTAATCTCATGTCCCAATAGAGTTCCCTATCTCACGCCCTAATAGTTGCAATCTCCCGTCCCATAAGTTATAGTAGTGCTAGTTAGTTGTTCAAACTAGTTTTCTCTAAGGTCATAGTCAAGTCTCATAGCTAATAAAAAGCTCTATCATAGTTGTTAGTCATAGACAAACTGCATACCCGACAGAGATGGACCCTGCGGGATGGCACTGAACGGATGGAACAATGGGTCGAGGGTATAGGTCTAGGAACCATCAGTGTAAGCGATAAACTGGGTAAATCTCTACTGTTTCCTGCTCCATGGCCTAAATAAACTGCCCTAACAGCAGGTTAAAGTTCAAGTGGCTGTGGGATATTGTTTATACCACTAGATCATTTATACCACCATTAGGATGTGGGCAGGGAAATAGATCATACCACTAGATCGTTTCAACATGACGCCTTGCAAATCATTCACCTTTATGCCTTGAGGACGTTGGAGAGCCAGGAGTTACTTGCTAGAGGTAGTGGGGTATTTGGGGAGGGGGTCGAGGTTAAGGGAGAGGGTTGTCATTCAAATGAAAGATCGAACCTTTAGACCAATAGGGATAGAGGCATCGTGGTTTGATTCATTCGATAGGGCACTCGCCCCACTCACTCAACTTACCCAACGACAATGTCAAGGGAATAAGCCTCAATGTAGCTAACTGTCTGATGGACGATATCCCAACCGACTTACGATTACCGAGGGAGACAAAACCAGTCCAAATGCTAATCCATACCCACCAATAGAGACAGTCGAGGGCATACCATATATGATATGGGATATACATATTTGATTGCCGAGGGGAATGGAGACATTGTTCGATACATACCGAGTGGGGAGACAATACGAGGGAAGGTAGTCACACTACTTTAGCGGCTAGCCCATGCTTACCAAGTCACAATGGAGACCTTCTGGCATGCATACTAAGCAAGGGGAAACATCATGCCGACACAATGCAGACACCACCCTCTCACACTACACACCGCATCCAGCCCCTACCCCCTATATGTATGTATGGGGATGGATACTAAAGGACCCTTCACCATCCTTGCTATACTACAGGCGGGATGGAATACACTCACATAAAAAAAATACTACATCTCTATCTATCGTACTATCTCCATCCATAGATGTCTCAATATCTATCTCCATATATACATTCCTTAGATCTGTGTGAAGACTGTCTTAAGAGAGAGTGAAAGCCTTATGAACTAACCTAGCTTCTTTCTTAGCCTTGACTACTGTATCGTCTGGCATATGCCCGGACCTAGTACCCCCTCTTTGTGTATGGAAACAAGCCTTAACTAAGCCATATCAGTCTGTATATAGAATCAGCCCTATGGACACTTGCCTTAGTCTTAAGTTGTAGAGTCTAAGCACCTAGTTAATAGTCGGGTTGCCTTGGTATAGCCTTTAAGAGAGACTCTTAATCCATTACTTTATTTGTGTGAATCCCACATTAAGCTTTGAGTTCAAGCCCTACTGGTCTAATACAGTAAGAGCCCTCTAGCCCTGATAAGATAAGTAAGTAGCATTACTTACTAAGCTAAGCAATTAATGAAGCAAGTGATGGAGTAAGGATAAAAAAGCAGAAAATGTAGCACTTTGTTTTGCGTCGTGCCCCTCTCCCATACGGTTGAGCGGCTTTTGCTCCTCTCACTACTATTGTTATTTGCAGCTCGTATCATCACCCAATCTAAGGAGGGCGAGATAATTAAGATATCCTCCCCCTATTGGTCGAGCAAGTTCGTATCCTGAGGTTAGCTTCTGGAAATGCCAGAAGTGATTTTCAATTCAATATATGATGCACCTTGTATCCCCAATGACGAGATAGAGCGAGCATTACGTAATATCGCGACTTATATTCTTGGTGGGCTGTACAAAAGGGGTGACACCTAGGGGGCACCAAGGTATGGAAGATATAAGTAGAGCGATATTTTTCCATACTAATGCCTATACCGACAAGGAGAAAGCCTACCTACCATTAAGATAAGCCAGCAAGGAGCAATCTCGACAATCCTAGCTTTGGCATCTGAACTATCTATATCTGTGTGAAACATTTTCAAAGACCATTCGTCAAAAACAGAAATTCATTTTCAAATGTAAGTTGAGCATCAATCCGTGATAGAGTGAGATAGAATTCATTCATTCAAGTGATAGGCTTAAGTTCCCCATCCAAGTAGTTATAGGTGGGTTCAAGTCCAAAGTAGGTCGAAAATATATGGTTTGAGGGTAGGCAATGGGGATCAAAAAGCCAATGAAAATGAGCCAATTTCTTATAGTTTCATAGTCAAAGGGAAGGATAGGACTGGACCAGTCTAGGAATTAATGGGTAAAACTAAGGGTGTTGCTTCCCCGCTACTTCTTTGCTTCACCCGCTCTTTTAGTTGCTTATCCAGTAGCAAGGGAAAAACCAATATATAGAACACTAGAAACAAAGGCCACCTTTTAACTAGTTATCCCCTTAACTACCCAAGTTATACCCAATGGCAAGAAGAATTGATCCGCCCAACCCCTTGTTGCTATCTAATGAGTCCATTTTATACGTGTCAACATTAAGTGGAAATATATAGAAGCTGATCCATCTGCTGATCCGACACTTCAAGATAGAGAAAGGATAAGCACTCAATCAAGGAGAGACCATGGGGAATGGAGTAATCCGAGGTAGAGATTGTAGATAGCACCCATCATACATAATTAGGCATTTTACCCAATATTTCTCCTCTGTAGAATAAAAGAGTATAAGGAGTAAGAAGGGAAGGATAGGGAGGAAAGAAGTAGTCCCGACAGTAGCAGAAGTAGAACAAGTAGTAGGGGCAGCAAAATTAGGAGAAGAAGAATCGACAGTAGGAGCAATAGGGGACTGGGATTCAGTGGTCAATAACGGAAATTGAAATTGACCTAGCCCTCCAAACACTTATTTATTCCTTTGAATTAGAACCCTTTCTTTATTCTTTCCTTCAATGGGGTTCGTCAAAATATGGGGCCATAAATTGTAGAGGAGGCAAAGGAGCAGGATCCGAAACGGTGGCGGGTACGGCAATGGAATGTTCCAAAGATCTACTTTCGAGAGAATTTGAACTAATTGTTCCGCAATACAATTTCTCACTATTAGCCTTTGACTTAGAGTTTATTCACTTTTGGGTTCAATATGATAGCAATAACTATAGCGGTTTTTCTGGTTTTTTGGCCCTTGTTCTTGTTGACCACAACCTATAGGGACTAGGCTATCCACATTCACCCTGTTTGCATGCAATAGTTGGTAATTTCAAATCGAGTAGTGAGTTTCGCAGCTCTAGGATCTAATTTCATACTAGGGATAAGAAGTTATGTTAGAAAACCTTGTACAATCACTTGTATTGAGAAGGAAGGACTTCCATTGTTTACAATTTCCTTCCTGGGGGAGTTTCATTCGTTCGATTAGGAGATATCTCTATAGTGATAGGTGGGTGTTTGGCTCTATAGTGCGTTGGATAGGTGGGTACAATGGACCGAAAGTATATGGAAAGCAAGTAATAATGTAGACACGAGGAAGGGAGAAGGCTGAGTATTTAGATAAAGTTATTCTATGTACATTTGAGCATGTTGAAACTAGGTTTTGAACTGCATATGATAGGAGAACCTTTATGCAAAAAAAAAATCGTTTTGGGGGTATATATATTATCAAAAATGAATTTGATGGTAACAATTATAGTATTTCTTGAACTTTCCTTCCAGGCAAGCATAAACCACCTCCCATAATGTTTCTATCCCCACCATTGTAATCTATCTCGTCCACTATTATAGCGCTCTTATTAACCGGACTTTTCGGTAGGACTCCTTCCTCCCCGTCGATTTCCCTATTCTTGGAAGAAAGGTTATTTTTTCTATCTGTCAACCACGACTTCAAGAAATCTCTCTTTAGGGTTATTCCTTCCTATTGTACCAAGATTCCTCATTTGGCTCCTCCTAGGTCCAATATGAACAATAGCTATTTGAAAAGGCTCCTTCTCATTCTAAGTAACAGATGCTATTTGAATCGATGGTCGTTCCTTCCTAGGGCGTGATGCGGCGGTAGCGGCGTTCGGATCAAGCAAATTGGGCCAATGAATATCCTTATGATTTTTCTGATCTTTGCTTCTGATCATTCCTGACCGACCAACCAACTCCCAATCCTAATAAGTATAATAAATTCTATAACACAATAAGTGTTCGAGTCAACTCGGAACACAATGTATTATGTCCTAGTGGTAAAGAAGCTATATCAATCAATCATTGCTCTGTGCCCTCGCGCATCTCTGTTTCCAACAAAAGGAAGCATAGAGCTAGTAGGGTCTAGGGCAAAGGGCTATTTCAAAATAATTTTTAGCTATGGTTCCAAGGATGAGTAAGAGTAAGGAGAGTAGATGGATGAGAAGGATTGCTATTATAAAATAATGTGAATCAGTGTTAAGCTGCAACCCGTGTTAATTGCACATCAAATCAGGTAGTATATTGTTTGTAAAATAAGTGACCTAACAAAAAACAATTCTATCCTTTTTTAATATATTTATAAACACAAACACACAAAAATATCCTTTTTTAATATATTTATAAACACAAACACACAAAAATAACCCATGCACCATGGCATGGCCTTACGAACTAAGTAAGTTAACTAACTTAGCTAATACTAATGGGCACGTGAGAAAGAGAACGGGTAAATACACATAGAATGAAAACCACTACTATCTCCTTGCCTAAAAGTTAATCAAGACAATCCCATAGAATGCCTTCCTTCCTTTGGGTATGGTTGTCCCTTTTGTTGGCACACTTAAGCTACGAAAAATGATGTGCTCTCCTAAAATTATAAATAAATAAAATGTATGGGGCTTTATAATGGGTACCATAAGTAAGTAGTATGCAAGCTAGCATCAATGCTTGGCGCAAACCTGGTTACAAAAGAGATAACCACTCTGAAAGTATATAGCGTATAGAAAATCAAATCCAGTTTACTGTGCCAATTAGGTAGTACCACGAGGACACCTAGAAATATCATTTTGATTACTAAAACATCTCTCCCTCGACCATTTTTTTCGAGCCGGCCCGTTGCTCCGCTATTTTGGGTTGAAGGGTTTGTACCTCACCCCCTCACCCCCTAAATAAGTAGGTTTTTGAAACTGTTGTAAGCGAAAATGTAACCTTTTGCGATCCATATATGCCAAGGAAATTGGAGCGTATAATCAATAGTTGTAGTGATCCTTCATTTTGACTCGAGCAATAGTGATAAACCACCACAAACAAAGTAGGCGAGCGAAGGTGATCCCTGCACGTAGCAGCTATGATCTATCTGGGGCACCACCCCACCATATCCTATTTGAAGCTTCTGACCTTACTTGAGACGTGACATGATCTGACTTGAGTTGACTTTACTTGGCTTTACTTTATCTAACCAGACGTGACCTACCCTTACCTGACCTTGACCTTCTTTCAACAAGCAGCAATATGGATGAATGTTCTTCAACAACAGTTGTAACAGATTACTGGCAATTTAGTTCCGACTTGTCCATATATTTACTTGGGTTCTCCTTCTTTGTAACCATTGGTCATTCCCGGGGCGTGAAGCGTTTATAGTAGCGGTAAGTAGTAGGAGCAGTAGCGGGCAGAGGTAGGGAGCGGGGAATAGCAGTAGATAGTAGGTAGCAGGCAGTAGCAGCTTTTGTATCAAGCAGATTGGACTAGCCTGATGATCCTCCTTCTGATCCGCATGATCTTTCCTTTAATTTCCATGCATGACTGTCATCCAACCTTACTTAATGGATCTATGTCAAACCCCAAAAGCTTGATGTCCACTCCTCACCAACCTATGGCAATGGATTACTAGCCTTTCCCGACCTGTGCTCTATATTTGTACTTGGGTACTTTCTCTCTGTCTTTGTTACCCTAAATTGTTGGTCGTTGCTGGGGCATGAAGTGGGGCAGTAGCACAGAAGGAAGGGGCAGGTTGGTAGTGCTCAATCATCAGAATCCTTCCCTTAGCTGTAATCTTGACCGAGATATTCTAATGTAAGCAAGGCTCTTTTATTTGAACTAGTACTTCTATATTTCTTATGATGAGGTTACACTAATAGCTACGATAGTGTCGAGAGGATTGTTTATAAACTTCTTGTCGGTCTAATCCAATAGAGGAGACTCCACACTTCATTAGGAAGAATAATCCATATAGTTCTCATTAGCTGTAGTAACTATTATCTCGATTAAGATAACATAAGTAATTTAAAAATTTATGAAGTTGCTAGCGAGCTGTATTAGATAGGCCAGAGGGCATGGAGTAGTAGTCCCTTAGTAGTATGAGGTTGTAGAGATAGTACCCCCCCATCATAGAACTTTGGCGAATGAGCTATAGGTCATTTCCTCTCCTTTGAAATAAGAAGTATAATAATACCTAGCTGGGAAACCTAACTTGAAAGAGCTTGCCATAGCAGCCAGACCTACTACAATCCCATTAGGAATCCTATTCTCTATGAGCAACGTTTTGATGCTCCCACCTTCGATCTTGGAAGGATGCTTTGTTAATCAAGTATTTTCAAATGCTAGTTCCTCGAATGCTGGCTGGGCAACGATGCCCCCCCGTCGGCTGGACACCCCCTCATATTCCAAAGCTTCCTTCCATAAATTGCCAAGCATATATATCATCCACAGTTTGTTGTATCGTCTGCCAAACCACCTATTGCAAAATTGATTCATTTTAAAATAAAAACAACCCTGGTCAGTCACTTGTTTCAGGAAGACAACACCTTATTGCTTCGAACTTGCTGCTGACTGGGTTGAATAAAACCTCGCTGGTTTAAGAAAGAAATGGTGGGCTGGTAAAATCCCAGCTGGTAGAATTGACCCATTCAAATTACCTATGTTACCTAATGCTCATGGGTCTCTATATTTCACCTGTTCTCTATTTCACCATTCCCCAAAATCACCCCTTTGCAGCTTAGTTCACCGAGTCCAACAAGTAATACACCCGCCCAGTGAATACACCAAGTGAAAGTAAGTACACCAATCAATCCCTAGTACGCATAATCAGTACACAGTCTATCATTACCACATATCTCCCTGAATACACACAGTATGTTCAATACGCTTTAAGTATGCTTTCAGGTTAATCCGCTACAGCCCCACAGTATAGGTGGTGATTAATATTTGACCTTGATTTGCTTTATTTCAGCTTATGAGGGAAGACAAGTTACAACTAAATTACCAATAGCACATAACCTTCACCCATCTCACGTATTAGTCATACCCATTGACCCCTCCACTAAATAGCATAAACTTCACCCATCTCACAAGAAACCATACGTACCAAATAATTCACTCTTTTACTCGATAACCTTGATTTTTACCCATCCCCGCTTTCGGACCCATACTTTAATAGCCTGCATCTGCACATTAAAGTCAATACGCACCTGCCATCAATAGAGGCCATCCCACCAACAACAGGCAACAGGCAACACCTGCCGAAAGCCATACCCACTACACATGGCACAACATAGAATGGTACAGGATGGCACAGGGAGGGAAGAAGCTACAGGACGGGAAGGGCCTCCTATCCTAAACAAGTCCAAGGATGCAAAACATGACACTAGGCTCTATTAACCGGATATTAGCTGCTTTAGAGCTTGGTTACACGATACGATGACATGATGAGATGAGGTAGGGCCGATGAGGTACTTTTTGCTGGATTATATTTGCTTACCAATAGAGGTAGGTTGGTTCCAAATGAGGTTCCATGACGATAATATGGGACAATGAGGTGAGTGAGGTTGTTATTGATTGAGTTATTCTGTGATGCCGTGGTGAGTGAGCTTACACTATGAGCCATATAAAATACACACTAAACTAAGTTTTATATATATATATATATATATATATATAAAGCCAATACGCCAGGCGGCACTCTTTAGGGTATTTAAAGATCTGCCAGGTTAAAGCCAGTATCTAAAAAGAGAGATCTGGTTTGTCGTCATCTGTTTCATCTTGCAGTAAGGCGCTGTACAGATGAAGACAGGCATGGTGGTCCTGGGTTCGTCGCCATCTCAGGAATTAAATGGACCATACTTGTACGCGGTAGGGTCAACACTGGTAATATTGAGTCTTGGGACAACACTGCGCCGTAAGCCGTTGGTCACAAAAAATAGTACGTCCCACCTACGAAAAAGGGCGCCCACCTTCACTTTCTTACTGACTTCTCATTCTAGGATTCAGATTCATTCCTTACCAACCATATGGTGAAATGGTACTGATTACAAATAACCAAATGTTCCGGACTATAAAATATAGGACATTAAAAATTGATCTTGACTTGGAGAATAGCACATTCCTTGACTGACAGGCATAGGGCTGTTTAGGCCCTTTTTCGTAGGTGGGACATACTATTTTTTGTGACCAACGGCTTACGGCTCAGTGTTGTCCCAAGACTCAATATTACCAGCGTTGACCCTACCGCGTACAAGTATGGTCCATTTAATTCCTGAGACGGTGACCAACCTAGGACCACCATGCCTTTCTTCATCTGTACAGCGCCTTACTGCAAGATGAAACAGATGATGACAAACCAGATCTCTCTTTTTAGATACTGGCTTTAACCTGGCAGATCTTTAAATACCCTAAAGAGTGCCGCAGGGGCTTGCTTGACATTAGGAAAGAAAGGACCGGCAGGGGCTTGCTTGACATTAGGAAAGCAAGGACTGGCAGGGGCTTGCTTGACATTAGGAAAGCAAGGACCGGCAGGGGCTTGCTTGACATTAGGAAAGCAAGGACTGGCAGGGGCTTGCTTGACATTAGGAAAGCAAGGACCGGCAGGGGCTTGCTTGACATTAGGAAAGCAAGGGCCCTATATTACTAGGGGTCACTCACTATTCATATGGTGAGGGTTTTACCCCCGGTGGGAAGAGAGTGACAGCATTGGATTGTGAAGTGTTTATTGGCCGGTGCCCCGTAGCATAGCAGTGTATTGCTCCTCGTCGGGGAAGGAAGGGAGGGGAACAGAACAAACTGTCTTGCCTCCGGAGTTAACAACTATCTAAATTACCCATCCGTTGAGGGAGAGCTATAATTGTAGTTGAGGGAGAGCATCCTCTAATCTTAGGCTGGATTGCGAGAACAGCTCCAGCCACCTAATCTTTGGATTGAATCCCCGGTGGGAGGAAGAGAAAGGTACACTATGAATGAAACTCCCTTCCTCTCCCCAAAGCAATAAAGTTGGGGCAACTCTTTTGGTAGTTCACCTCGTTCTCGGCCAGCATCTATTCATGATCGAGATTGAGGGGTCCTTTGCAAGTTCTCCTTGCCGTAACAACTTGCCTGGGGGTTAAGCCTATCTATAGTTTCACTACTCGACCTATCCGATGGCTATAGATTGTCCTCAACTTCACCGTCTTGGCTGGCCTAACTTCCATCCGGGGGTGAAGTCTAATATCATTTTTGCTTACAAAATGCAATATTACGAAGTTTTTTTATTAGGTTGGGGTGGTAGATAGAATAAATGAATGCACGTGTTGGCCGTAGATGCCCTAGCTAAAAGTGACTCGCCTGACCTAAGAAGGGCCAGGTACGAGCCTACCTAAAGAATCCACCATTGGGAGAAGGTCTCGGAGGGGCTTGCGCTTCCTAGTGCAGGAACGTAGTGCTTGTGACGTTAGGAAAGCAAGGACCCAAAGGGGGCTCGACTGATAAGGAGAGAAAATCAGGTGCGAGCCGCTTGTCTCCCGGGGGCAAGGTTATCACTAATCCGTGATAATTACCGTATATAAAGAGTCAACTTGAAAAAAGGGAAAAATCGTCAAACCCCCTTTCTTTTTTCACTACCTTCGGTCGTCCTTTTCGGACGTTAAACAACCACCTTCCCCTCACTGTCTGCCCGTTCTGGTTCCGAACGGGACCTAACTTTCTTTGTTCGGGTCACTACCCAATTCTATCAGTCTGACAAGCAAGCGTTATTTGGGTATAGCGAGACTCATTTTCTTATTACACAGAGCAGGATGCTTTGATCTGGACTTTGACCTAAGGTTGCTATTCTCTTTTCTCATCGGTATCTGAGCGAAGTGCTGGCTCTCAAAGTTACGGACGGGGATGTCAGGTCAACTTCAATGGATTAAAGGTCAACCACTTATGGCTTTATCTTTCGAATTGGTAGGGATGCTGCCTTTTGCTGCTTCAACAAGGTAAAATGGTGTGGGATCTTTATCTGTGTTTGGATCTGGATAGGGACCTGGAACAGGAATAGGCTTTGGATATAGAGGCTCTTGAGCATACTTTGAAACTAGTGCTCCAGCTTGTGTTCTGGAATGGATGCCCAGCCAGGCATTGATAAACGAGTAGCGGAGGTGGTTAGAAGGGAAAATACAACCGACGAATTAGCTATAGCTAGTGACTTTCTCGTTTCGATAAGCTTGCTTTTCCCTCCTATTATTATAAAGACAAGGACCCGGAGGGGCTTGCACTTCCTAGGGCAAGGACCACGCTTCCCTGCTTATTGACATGCTTATTGGAAGGACCATGCTTCCCTTCCCTCTCTGCGTGCTTCAGGTCTGACCCAACCATTCTGACTAATGAATGGAAAGACCCGGGTTCTCTCTATCGGCTAGCGGTAGTTTTACTTATAACCAAATAGTATAAGGGCCAGTCTATCTATCTCTATAGTCTAATGATAGGAGCTTATGAGCTGATGGCAGCCTGTTTTCAGCCTATAAAGCCTTATGAAAAGCCTAGCCTATTGATAGGGAATGTTTATGGGTTCTTGCTTATATATGAGCTAGCTAATTACAACGGCAGGCTTTTTCCAATGGCTTCTATTGCTTGACTGGCTTACTCTTTGGCTTGGCCCGTCCATGTTCATACTATAGGTTTGGCTTGACCCTAAATCGATTGCTTGGCTACAGTCCTGGTTCAAGGTACTAATGGATAATTCCAATGGCACGTCCTCCTCTTGCACGCAATCCCTTTTCAGGGGGGACTTCCCCGCGAGTGATGCTTGTATCTATCTAGTCAGTCTATATCTATTCTATAGGAAGACCTGTCTCTATCTCTCTCTTCTAAGGCCAGTTCTATAACTCAAGGCCAATAATCCGCTCTATTCACGAGGGTGTTGTTAGCACTGAACCCGCATATAACTCAATCGGTGATGATGGGGTATTTCCCTTCGGCGCCTTTCCTCGGGTCAGAAGGCTACGAGGCAGGACTTCTGCTTAGGCAGCTAAATGATAGGTGAGAGGGTAAGGCTTATCCTTTATTCCTTCTTACCTTCCTATCTAAGCTGAATGGAATGAGAGGGTAAGGGTAATAATTCTACCTACCTCTCCTAGCTAGTATGTTGTTGTATGAGTCCCTTACTTACAAACTTTCTTAGCTTTCTATGTGAGGATAAGGCTTATCCTTTATTGCTGTTAGGAGGGGAGCCAACTACTCAGCGTTACATAGAGGTTAGTCCCCTTTATAGTGGGATGAAATCAGTACCCAACTCTATCCTTTCATTGGTGGGTTTGGCATTACATCCCTGATTGTATACTATGGGTTTTAGGAAGTTCACAGGAATTCTCTAGGAGAATAAGTGTGGAAATCACCCTAACTCCTGCCATTGGGTTGGGACAGTCATGAAGCATTTCTCTGTGGAGATGGTTGTATGGCGAGATAAGTTCGTTAACATTCTCTTTCCCGTCTAGAGTGGAGCGGGCCGTATCTTCCAAATCAATATCCGAATCCAGACTTTATGGGTTAGGTCGGGTAGTTTAGTACTTACCTTATTAAGCGAGGTTTCTCTATTCACTATATCTTTCCTGCGTGGAATTGGTTCCAGTGGATTGGTTCCGGTGGATTGGGTTAAGTTACGTTAAGTGACTCGACTAATAGGAGAGGAACGTAGTCGCTACAATACATGAAGCCCTTACCCTTTGCTGAGAATTCCCTACATAGATAAATCTCACTAGAGCGAGCAACACTCCTAGGTTACCAGTATGCTTTGTTATTAGCTTAGATAGATTTTCACTTATCTTACCCTCTTTCTTACTTTATCCTAGGAGCATGGAGGGAATATTTACCACCTAGAAGCCAGGAATACTCAAGTTCATAGCCAGGAGCACATGTTTACACTCCCTTACCGCCTTTCTTTCACTTGCCAGAAATACACCTGGAGCCCTCTCTTTTTAGTCGAGAGTTCGGCAAGCTAACCCTAGACCATGCATGCTTACCAGGGACTGCTATAACACCTTTTACTTTGATACCTTAAACCTGCCAGAATATATACCTTTCTTTACCGGCCCTAGAACATTAGGTCTTTGAAGGGAATGCTAGAAGAACAGTTGAAGTTCCGGATCGGATCGGATTGGATGGGGAATGGGAATTGGGATGATGGGAATTGGGATTGGGATGGCTTTTCATTAGCCCTTAGAGAACTAGAATCGTCATTCACTGCCTGCCATAAAAATGAAAGTAGGGGCACCTTACCCTCTCAATAACGTCACCCTAAGACAAGTAACCACTATAGAAGCCAGGAAGACCCAACGTAGGCAGGGGCATCTCTCACATACTACTCTTTCTCTTTTACCTGCACCAACTTGTAGACCTGGAGCTAGCTACCTGGAATGCACGTAGTCAGTTTCAGTTAGTCGATCTTCATTATACCCCTTTGCAAAGCCCCCGGAGGATGCCATGGATGCTGAAGACCCTTACCCTTAGAGTTAGACTGCCGAGCAGCTAGGCTAGCACGATGGAGCAACTTACCCAGGAATTAGACCAGGAATATATGTTGGAGAGGGACAGTATCTGAAGGAAGACCCTTGTTCAGAATACGACAATCCACCCGCCGGAAAGACTTTCTCTGGACAGCCCCCTAGCAACAACATGCTTACAAGGGAAACATGCTAACAAGGGAATGCTTGAAGACCTTATAAGCCCCCGGAGGATGGCATGGATGGATGGATCAGACCCTTACCCTTCTTTCTATTATTTCTATTACTGCTGGAATCCTAGGCTAGGACGATGGGATGGAGTAGTCACCTTGAAACCAGTAAGGCCATATAAGTACCAGTATAAGAATAGCCTTACCTTCTTCAGACAAGAAACCTGCCAGAAAGTAGTCTCTGTACAGCCCTATACCATTAGGTCTTTGGAGGGACTGTAGAATACCTTAGAAGCAGCTACGGATGGGATGGGATCTTGGATCGTTGGATGGGAATTTGAATGGAAATGGGAATTGGTTTCTTAGCCCCTTATAAGCCCTAGGGACATGGGATGGTATGGAACAGGCTTCAGACTAGAGAATCTTTCTCCCAGAACCCTGCCAGGAATACCCCAGTTTCCAGGAACATTTGCTATTCAACACTTGCTTTACCCACTCTCTTTACTTGCACAAACTAGTAGTACAGCCAGCAGAGACTAGGAATCACCTTGTCAGTGTCAGTGAGTCAATCATCATGATACCGGGCCCGTCGTGTTTCATGTTATCTCGGTGGACAGTATTTGATTAGGAGGGGCTAGGCTAGTTACCCTTACAAATTACCCAATGCATGATCAATCACCAGGATGAGGATGATTCATGAGAACTTGTCTATGCATCATCAGGATTCATATGTTACTACTTATACTATGCCATCATCTATCATGTATTTACCACTTAGACCCATCATCCATGTATTACACTCACTTCTCCTGTAGGGGAGGGAGGATATACTTGGATTCTTATGGGGTCGGGCCTGCATGCATCATGTTTAGGTCCTCTGGTGGTGAATCATGTTGAGATACTTTATGGTGTCTACAGCGGGGTTTTTTAGTATGAGTTACGGGTAGGATTTGTTACTATTAGTTTCTTGTTTGGCCAATATTAGTTTAGTTAGTAGCTACGGGTAGGATTGGTATGAGCAGCTACGGGGAGGATTAGATTTATGCTTTGCCAAAGGAGGCTTAGTCCATCAATAAAGGTGGTGTTATATCAGATCAGGAATAGGAACAAAGGTGTATCAAAAGGAAGGACCCTCAGGAAGGAAGACATCAGACCCTAAGCCCAAAGACATGAAAAACACCCTAAGCCGGGTGCTTCATTTTCACTCTGAAAAGAGAATCTTTATCAGAGAGAGCATCCGTATCTATTCTCCTCTATCGCCTCTAGTGTCCACCTCTGTCGTGTGTCCAGGCCTCCTCGTGCTATGTGAATCGGGATCAACTAGGGTGGGTATGAATCGTACTAAGTGAATGAATCGTACTAAGTGAATTGGGCTCTACTATGAATCGTGCTATGTGAATGGATTGAAGACGACTGCTATCGGCATTGATGTCGAACCTCATCAGTGAATCGGGCGAACTTATCATCAGAGCAATTTTCCAACCCAACCCCGGTATCACTAGTCCTCCGGTATGCAAGTATATAAAGCAACCAACCGTGAAGATAGAGCAGCAGGTGAGCATGAAGAGAAAGTTGCTCTGTATGACTACTCTTTAGCTCAGACCGGATACAGGTAGGACCTCATGTTCCGTATCGGTAAGCTGCCATTGTGTAGAGGTTCCTTCTCTCTTGTCTGTTGGTAACGTGGGGTGACTCTCTGACCTCTCTCGTAAACATGTACTGGGTGAATCATAATTGAATTGGTGCACCTAACCCACCAGTTGAATTGTAAAGAAACAAGCTGTAACCTCGCTCTTATTTGAGGTATAGCTCCTGCCCCATGTATTATTCCCCCTCGATTATTCCCCATTGATGCCCATTGATGATTGCCCTCGCTGTGGATTATTCCCTTCCCTTCGATGATTCCCCTTCGATTAGGTCCCTCACTGTGGCAACCGCCTGGTACTGACCAGTGGGTAATGAGGTTCTCCCGGGTATTGTCAACGGGGGTTATCATCTATTGCTAGCGTGACTCATAACTGACTGGGTATCTCCGATTGGTTGACTGGCACTGAGCTTGTAGCATGGAGTATAGTTTTTTCGATGAGTAGAGCTTCCACCATGTGACTATAGGTTCATGTCTAGCAACCTATCTACCTGGATCGACTATTGGCAAAGAGTCCTGGCATCGACAGCATCAACTAGTGGCTATCGGCGCTGACCTGAAGGCTTCATGCGGGCTTTGTCCATCTGTGGGAACGCCTTTATCGGAAGCTGCAATCAAGTGAATCAAGTCCAATCAATAAATCACTGCCTCTCCCGCGGAAGATGGGGCAGTTTATCAGGTTGCATTATAGAGGTTATTATACAACACAATAGGCTTAGCAACTTTTCAAAACAGGTGCATCGTGTGATTAAGATCGTGCATCGTTTCCGAAAAATCCAAGAAGAAATCTTTCAAAACAACTATGTCAAATGTTATGTCCAATGTATCCCATCTATAGGTTATGTCAAAAAGAGACAAAGCTTAGTCCACTAAGTTCATGTAGGCCCTGCTAACTAAGGCTAAGGGGTCTGTCTTCCCCATACCCTACCTACCGTTCCGTTTATTTGAGAAACTAATGTCAGTTCTGTTGGTTATGAACATCAAGAAACCCCCTATCTATGATACGCGCATCCAGACGTCCTTGCTATTTTATCATAGGTGAGAGATCCGAAGCACCTACCACAACATAAGAGACAACTCGTTGAATCCATGTTAGTTGGTTGTTGGGACAATATTGACAAAAACCTTATCACATTCTAGGGTTAGAGTGAATGAAAGCCTTAAGCAGTGACGACTAGTATTTTGATAGCAGCAGCTCTAGTCTTAGCTGCTTTAGTTCCCTTAGCTTTCGTTCTACACTTGCACTACTAGAGTTCAAGCCTTAGTCTTATGAAACTTACCCTACTATGGACGGTATGGTTGTTACGGTACGGTTTGAAGTCTGTCTCCATTCAACTCAAAATACATAGTTCAAAGCATAGTTCCTACAAGCTATACTACAACAAGCCTTAGAGACTACCTTAATTGACACGGTATATGGAGCCTCTGAAAGCTCCCCCTATGGGGGGGAAACTTGCCTGAGTCTAAGGTCCATGGCCTATTACCTTAATAGGACTTATTATTCGTTTTCATTGCCTTAGTTCTAGCCTCTAGAGATAGAGACGAGCTTTAGTCTTTGCATTCATTTGAAATCCATATATTTCGCATCTATGCGTTTACCCTTTCCATGGCAAGTACAGTTGTGAGACGTTACCCTTGTAAATTGTAGCAATAAATCAATATATGTTTATGCATATCCGATGGCTTCTAGTGTCAGCCGGAAGGGGGTAAATAAGAAAAACATCTATTCTCATTAGTTTTCTTAGTTTTAGTGCACGTGAGCTACAACTACTACTCTAATACTACGCGCAATAGTCTACCTATCAAGAATATACAATATTGCATTGATACGCCCAAAAAGAAATAATAAGAAAGAGTCCCCAACCTACTAGACCTACTATGATAAGAAATATCTATAATAAATAGCCGTAGATAAAGTATAGCCATAACGAACACAACAAGAGACTATGAACTAGTACGTGAAAGCCTGCATGTAGCCCATAAAGTAAGTTCCGTGGCCTCAGGTTATTCAGTCAGGGGGCACTATGTTTGTTGGTTGGATCAGATGACAATTTCGTATCATTTGAGGTTGTTTAGCAATGAAACCACCTATTGTTACGGGGGATTGGATAATGGAAACATAAGAATATTCTCCATCGAGGAACCATCAATGGATGCTGCTAGATCCTTTGGCGATAGAGGAAAGAGGATCGAGGATATTCCCTCAGTCAGTCTCAGTCAGTAAAGGTAATAATCCAATGGGGAAGAATCAAGGGGAAAATCCCACGATGATGATATTACATACAGCTTTATTCCCTTTATCCCTGAGCTCTAGCAAAGAAGCTTCTTGTTGTTTCCTTTGCAAAGAAGAAGTGTCCATATGACAACAAATAAAGAAATCGCATTGATAATATACGAGATTACATCTCTACGACCCGGAGGGCCTTTTCTGAGGTACGAGGGAATGGTTTCACTTTTTCTTGTCATTAGTGGTAAGCTTTAGGTCCCATGGACACCCCCACTATTTACTATTAGCCGTCGGGAGTAAGTTCAATGGAAAACTTAGTCTTTATTATCTTATACAATGGCTCTATTCCCGGCTACTTCCGCTAATACAATGGGAGAGGTATAAAAATAGAGAAAAATATCATTTCTATAAGTACTACTGCTTATCAAATATTATACAATGGGGAAGAGATAGAGTATAGATGTAAGTATTCTCCATATTTACACACCAGTCACCCAAGTCAAATTGTTGTCCATAGGTCCTTGCCATACAGCAGCAGCCGATACTCACATATCTACATTTCACTTTAGGCGGTGTGATCCCCTTCCTTAGACCTACCCTCTCAAGAGGTTCCGCTGTGGCCGAGGTGGGACCAGACAGATTTGGCCCAGGCATCATAGTTTGTTAGCCTTCCAATAGTGAAATATCTCAGGTGGGGTTTCTATGCACTCAATTCCATCCGAAAAAGAATAGAATAAGAAAATGAAGTCAATCTCCATTCTAAATTCTAATCACAAAAGAGTTCAAGCCTTAAGAGGTCTGAGCAAATAGTTTTCCTACAAGCTCTACTACCACCAGCCTTATGTATACTCCTTAAATTGACACGGTATGATAAAAAAGAGCATAGTTCAAGTATGATCTCGCATATCTATGATCCACGGAATATCGACCACGTCTTCATGTTCACATATATAAGGCCTATTTCAACCAGGCCTCTACTACATGTGTGTGTGGTCAAGAGACCTATTCAATTGTCCAGACCTTTTCACTCATTGAATACTTGATATCGCCATCGAGACGTTTCACTTGGTGGAGGATACCATCTCTGTCTAGCTCTGTAGGTCTAGCTCTGTCTCTTGTAAGGCTCTCAAGCTATTCCGGTCTCTAAACCGGTCTATAGAAGCTAAACCGATCTATAGAAGCTATTCTGGAAACCGTTCATCACGTTATAGAAGTTGGGTAGCTATAGAAGCTATTCTCTCTATACAGCTAAAGCTATAGACGTTATCAGTAATAGTGGTTGGTTGGCATAATTACGTATATAACGAATG
>APFE030863007.1:123544-161389 GCA_000404065.3 Pinus taeda | reverse complement strand
GATTAAAAGAATATATACAAAAAAGAGAAATTATATAAAAAAAGAGGGAAAAAAAAGGAGAAATTATATAAAAAAAAGGGAAAAAAAAAGGAGAGAGAATATATCATATAAAAATAAATAATAATAATTAGAAAAAAATAAATAAATAAATTCTTGAAAAAAAATTATTAAAAAAGAAGAGAAAAGTAATTTAAAAAATATTTAATATTCAAGAAGCAAAAATGGAGTCTAATACAAAAATGAAGGCCATAAGATTCCCAGAAACCACACCCAGAGTCGGTAAAGCGTTATTTAACATTAAAGGAACTCTAGCAGGAAAAGATGTTATTATTTCTGTTTCTCCGACAAAAGATACAAATTATATAACACCTAAAATCGCAAACCAACTAGTGATTCCAGAATCAAATATAACTGAAAAATTAGAATTAGACCTTTTTTGCAATAAAATATATGACATAGCTAATTTACAGTTGAACATTGAAGATTATACATTTGTATCACAATTCTCAGTTCAGACCCTATGGGACAATCAAGGGGACATTATTTTGGGTTTACCTTGGATGGAAACTCTAGGTTCCTTTATTCTAAATACAAAGAAGAAGTTTTTAACATTTTCTTACAAGAAGAAGAAAGTAACGCTCCAAGATTTTACACTAAAACCAAATTCAGTAACACTAGAAGATATCTCAGATATTTCAAAAGTAATGTTTCAAGAAGGTAAAAAGGTATTACAAAATATGCAAAAAGAAATCAACAAAATCAATATTGACAAAAATGAAGAAGTTTTTCGATTTAAAAACCATAGCGAAAAATTACTGTCGCAAATTAAGAAACTTAAGAAGGATAAGAAGTCATTAGAAAACAAGGTACAACAACTTATCAAGAAAGAAGCATCAAATGTAGGAATTCAAGTTGATGACAGAACAACAAATACCGATCAAGTGAATATGACAACTCAAGAAGACAAGTCAGTTAAAGAAACAACACACGTAGATGTTGCAGTTCAGACAATGAACATCCCAAGTGAATGTTCCATAACCAATTTAATAACATCATCACCAGAAGAAAATCTAAAAACTTTATATCGGCATCTGAATCACAAGATTAGACAACTCAACCAAGCTATGTATCAGGACCATTCAGAACAGAAACAACAAATTAATGTTCCAGAGAATAATGACATAACATCAATCCAGTCTTATGCTAACAAGTCGTTACAAAATTCCAGTGATCAAAATACTATACAGAAGATTAGCTTGGGATGGTCTGATCCCTTCTCAGTGCGACAATTTTCTTTGTCACTAAGAAGATCTTATCAACTTGTATCGACGAGGATGACTATTCCGAGACAGAAAGACTTTCGAAGAAGAAAAAGAGATCAAGCCTTTTTCATCGACAAGCTTTGAGGACAAAGCTTTTTGAGGAAGAAGGCAATGTAACGAATAAAATATATAAATAATATAAGTAAAGATATAATCAATAAATAATAGTTATTAAGCTAGTAATTAAGGTTGAAGAGGCATGTCTAATAGGACATCTTCATGAAGAGACACTTGCTTGGTATATAAGCAAGCCTCTCGTTCTCATTTGTAAATTATCATTCTTATTCTTATTCATATATTTAATATAATATTTATATCCTAATTGGATAATTTGATATTCCAAATCTTTTGGAGTAATTAATTTATAGAAGGAACTTTGTTCGCTTCAGAATCTCTGGAGAATCAGCAACTTTGATAGATCAACTGCCACTATTACACCATATACAAGTATTCGTAAATGCCACTAACAAGCCAGTTACAACATGTCTCTGGAGACCTTAACACACGTAGTTAGGGAAACAAATTGTTCACCAAATCACTTGAGCTAAGATCTTTTGATCAAATATCCTGAAAATTAAATGCCACTAATCTCAATTATTGTAACCTTTGGACCCATAATACAACATCAACACCATCCATTTGGACTGCAATTATGGAAATATCAAAGAAATACTCCCCCATGTTCAACTTAATATGATGGCAATTCCCTGAAAAAATTATGGTACCTCCATCTACAATTATTACTCCATCTACGATGGCAATTCCCTGAAAAAATTATGGTACCTCCATCTACAATTATTACTTGAGATTATGGTGTTATAAATACAAAGCAATTGAGAACATTTTCTAATTTGTAATTGATGAAGTTATGGGTACTACCTAAATCAATCAACACTATTACCTTTTTATTTTTTATATGCCCTTCTATATTCAATGTTTTTGGAGTACTGACACTAGGCAATGCATGACAAGACATTGTTGGAGTAGTCTCTTCTAGCTCCAAATATTTTGATAGTTCTAATTCTTGATCTTCTTCCTCTTCATAGTATATGTAAAATAATTTCTTCTCACTACATTTATGCCCATTACTCTACTTCCTGTCACAATGAAAACATAGTCCCTTTGCTCCTTTTCTCTTCTTTCATCCATTTGTTGAGGTGTCAACCTTATTGGTTGACCAGGTGCTCAAAAATTAAAGTCGTCAAAATGGCGTGGAACCTGAACAACCGCATAGTGATCGTCATCTTGAATCTGATGCAACTCGTTTCGCACAAAACGAACACCGTATGCTCCCAAAAATGTGTTCTATCCATTTTCTCAAATAGGTAAATTTTCAAAAAAATGGACAACCCAGTCAATAGTCCATACTGCTAATGCGGCGCTGACTAGACATTTTATGTGGTAGTTGAATGAGTCAAGGTTTTCTTAGCGAATTAAACCATGCCAAGTGACACCTTGGTATTGGTTAGAATTTGTGCATTTTTATTCGTTGGAACAATGGCCAACCATGGGCTCACACGTAGCGATTGCAGAAGTAGCAACCGAGTGGAGGCCATGAAAAGCTGGTTCAATGACCGAGCGGAGGCCACTAAAAGCTGGCTCAACGACCGAGCAGAGGCCAAAAGATTTGAAATCGGTACCTCCCAACACACAACACAAGTCCTTACCACACCGCCTACTCGATGCTTCTTAACCATAGTGTGGGGCGCGTTCTATTTGAAGTTTACACCGCATGCAGTTGGGGGATGGGGACCGTGGTTAACCCTCGAACCCAGTCCATGGACCATGGTTAGGAGCTGACCACAACCCCCAAAAAATATGTAGCCACCCATGTGAATGCCTCAGAAACTGTGTTCTACACAGCCATGTTAACATAAACCGTGACCACCCATGTGAATGCTACGACGAAGGTGGAGTGGGGGGCCCAACCCGTGGGGGTGGGCCGTTGGCCTTAGTCCTCAGGCATGTGGCCCCCCCACATGGCCAATATTTTTGGAAGTTAAGCGTTAGAGATACTTTTAATGATCCGACAATTTCTCCTTATTTTCGGCGAAATTGTCGCTCTGTTAGAGTGCTTGGCATGCGAAATTGTAGGATGATGCAGAATTTTGGGGAAAATGTAGAGCGAATAGTGGGAAAACTAGGAGATGTGATAAATTCTCCAGTTTTCAACAAAATTGGATGCAGAAAGAGGCTAGGTAGCCATTTTTGGACATTCTGGACTCATTGGAGCAGGTTTCAGAAGCATTTGATTATTGTAAACACATCTTTTTATACATTTGAGAAAAAAAGAGAGGCCCAAGCCATTGAAAGTTGCACAAAGGAGACGTAGCCCAGGAGGGGTGAACTACTTCATCATGTTCCTGTTGTGATGTGTTTTTGGTGATGTTCTGTACATTTTTATGTTACTTTTCATTATCTTATTTATGTTAAAATTGCTCAAAAAATTAACATAAAAACTCATTTTTCACTTTCAAAACTCATGAATCCTTAAGCACATGAATACCATTTGTTTTCTAATCTTAGGAGGATATTAGCACAACAAAATAATATTATTAATCAGATCATTTTGGTATCAAAGCACTAGGTTTCCTTTGTGAAAGAAGGATTTAACTGTTTGCAAGTTTATGCCATGCTTATAAGGTTAACTCAAAAGAGGACAAGGGAAGCTGGTTGGAAGCCCTGAAGTTGGGTCAAGGGGAAGGAGGGAAAGGTTGCCACAAAATCCAACACCAGTTCATCCTTAAGTTACAGTTGAGACTCCAGATAGCATGTCTCATGAAGGAGAACCTATAAACATGATAGAAGATGAGAAGGTCTTTAGGAAGGCTTTCTTTGATATGACATAAATCGTGAAGCTCCTCTATGAAGAGAGGAATACCAGGCTAGAGGGTGAAAGCTCCAAACCTCCCAAAGGAGAAGGTTCTTCAGGAGGAGGTAATGGAAATGGAGATAATACTCCACCCTCTCCACCATCTTCTTCATCTTCTTCTTCACAAGCATCTTCACCCTCTTCTACTAACACAACCCTAACTCATACTCATCAACATACCTCAAAAGGAACTGGTAAATCACCCTTATTAAAAATTGATGTTAAATTTGAGCTACCCATGTATAATGGTGAAGTGAATGCAGATAAGCATGATAATTGGATTCATCAGTTGGAGGTATATTGCAGAATTCAAAACCTTCAAGAGGATGACATAAAGATTCAGTTAGCTTCCTTAAGAATGGAGGGTGCAACAGTAGTATGGTGGAATCAAAGACACAAGAGGAGATAAAAAAACATGGTAAGATCTCAATTTCTTGGTCTAATTTCATTGTTGCAATTAAAAGAAAATTCTACCTTCTAGCTTATATGCAGAAAGCCATCATGAATTGGCAGAACTTTAGATAGCTTAAAGGTCAATATGTCCAAGATTACGCCCAAGAATTCAGAAAAAAAGGTCTTTAATGTTAGGCATAGATTTGCAATCACAAGACACGTTGCTCAAGTACATAGGGGGTTTACACAGTTACCTTAGGCATACTATCTTAATGTTTAATCCCAATAATCTAGATGATGTGTGTGTGCAAGGCACTCATCTTGAGGCAAGAGGGAAAAACACTCTAGAAGAAGGTAGTAAAAATCCATTTAAGAGTAAAGCAAAAGAAAAGGGTTTCAAAGGGAAGGGAAAGAAAAATGCATCTATCAAGAAAGGAGAGAAATTAACATGCAAACATTGTTCCAAAGAGGATCACGATGAAGCTCATTGTTGGAAGCTCCATCCCGAAATGAAACCAAAAAATATCAACAACAAGGGAAAATAAAATACAACTACAACCACTCAACAAGATTTGGGATCCGATTCAGGTAATGAAACTAAAATTACAGCCATGGGTATAAAAGGAAAAGAATCCATTGCTAGCACTAGTTCTTCAAATTCACAAAATGAAACTCCAAATGAAAAGAAGAGGATAGAACTTTTTCACATGAGGGTGATCTCAAAACATAACAAGATTGATACAATTTTCGACAGTGACTCTCAAGCCAATCTTATCTCTGAAAACATTGTCAAAATTTAAACTTGGAAACCATTCCACATCATAAACCATATCCACTTGGATGGATGTGTGACAATTCACAATTGCATGTTACTAGAAAGTGTAAAGTAAAATTCACCATTACTGCAAATTTCATAGATGAAGTGGAGCTTGATGTTTTGCCATTAGATATCTGTTGGATAGTTTTGGGCAGCCCGTACCTCTATGACAGAAAATCTATCTTCCATAGACACGAAAACAAATACCATTTGTTCAAAGATGGAGTAGAATATATTGTGAGAGCTCATAGAAAGAAACTAAATCTTTCACTTGTTAATGTAGCGTAGATGAAGAGACTAGTGAATTCAAGAAAGAATTTTGTGCTTCTAATGATCAAACCCAAGAATGATGTTGATAATGAAGCTTTTAAAGGTTGTGATTCAAAATTGAAATCTGAATTGGTTGATGTAGTTAACCAATATGATGATATTTTTCACAAACCAAAGGGATTACCTCCCAAGAGAGGAATCCAACGTGAGATATAGTTGTAGCAAGATTGTCCTCATCCTAACATTGGCATGTACAGGATGTCAGTGATGGAAAGTGTAAAAATGTAGAAGCAAATTAATGAGTTGTTGGATAAAGGGATCATCAGGCCATTTTCCTCGCCATGTGGTTCACTTATTGTCTTGGTGCCAAAGAAGGATGGAACGTGGCACATGTGTGTGGACTTCTGTGCATTGAAAAAAGTTACAGTAAAGAACCCTTACCCACTGCCTAGAATAGATGATTTAATTGATCAATTGAAAGATGTAAAGTACTTTATTAAGTTGGACTTAAAGAGTGGCTACCATCAAATTAGAATAGCTGAAGGAGACATTTGGAAGACAACATTCAAAACAAAACAAGGTTTTCTTGAATGGCTAGTTATGCCTTTTGGTTTATGTAATGATACTGCTACATTCATGTGTGTGATGAATGATGCGTTGAGGCCATTTCTTGATGAGTTTGTTATAGTATACTTAGATGACATTTTAATTTTTAGTAAATGTTGTGATGAACATGTCATGCATGTAAGAAAAGTACTTGATGTCTTAAAGAAAGAACAATTGTATCTTAAGATGCCAAAGTGTGAGTTTGGAGAAACTTCTTTAGTTTACTTCGATCATATTGTTGGAGGGGGTGAGTTGAAAATATATCCCTCCAAGGTTGATGTCATTTTGAATTGGCCAAGGCTCAAGATAGTTATTGAGGTAAGAATTTTTTAGGAGCAGCTCAATATTGGAGGAAATTCATTGCTAATTTTTTTTCTATAGCAACTTCTTTGCATGCATTGACAAGTGTGAAAAAAAAAAATTCAGTAGGGAGGCAAAAAACAAAAGGCCTTTGATGCATTGAAGGAAAATATCAATTTAGCTCCAGTACTTTCACTTCTAGACTTGAGACAATAATTTGACATTCAGACTGATGCTAGTGACTACGCCATGGGTGCAGTCCTCATGCAACATGGTAAACCTATCTGTTTTCATTCGGAAAATTTTAATAGTGCAGTGATTAACTATCCTAAATATGACAAGGAATTGTATGCATTGGTGCAAAGTGTGAAAAAGTGGAAACACTACTTGATGGGTAAGGAAACAATCATTCACATTGATCATCAACCATTGCAATACTTGCAATCTCAATCAAAGTTGCAGCAATCAAGGCACTTTTGATGGATGGGTTTTCTTCAACAATTCCACTTGTTAATAAAGTATAAGAAATGTGTCTACAATAAAGTTGTTGATATGCTTTCTAGGCGTATTGTTAGTGCAACTGATTTACTCAAGCATAATTCTATTTTGCATGAAAGTTATATTGAGTAATATGCATTAGATAATGAATTTCAAGATGTTTATGCAAGCTTGAGTCAAGGTAACCAAGTAGAGGAATTGGATTATCATTTGCATGATAACTTGTTGTACCATCTTGGCAAGCTTTGTATTCCACAGGGAGAAAGAGTTAACATCATAAGAGAGGCACATACTTCTCTTATTGCTGGTTATTTCAATGTAAGTAAGTCGGTGGCACATCTACAAAGGTATTGTTGTCAGCCTCGTATGCTTGAAAGTGTGTCACATTTTATTAAAGGATGTTCATTATGTGTAGTTAGTAAGCCTAGCAATAGGAAGTTAGGATTGTACACACCACTTCCAGTATCTTCACAACCGTGGGAGAGTATTTCTATGGATTTTGTAGGAGGTCTTCCATTGTCAAAAAGAGGTCATGATTATTTGTATGTAGTTGTGGATAGGTTCAACAAAATGTGTATTTTGATGCCATGTAAAAAGCAAGTTACAATTGAAAATATTGCTCAGTTATTCTTTCAGAATGTATGAGTGCATTTTGGATTTCCCATGTCCATTGTTAGTGATCGAGATTCTCACTTTGTTGGGAATTTTTGGTCAAGATTGTGGGGATTCATGGACACCAAATTGAAAAAGAGTACAACTTTTCATCCACAAATAGATGGTCAAATAGAGGTGGTGAAAAGAACAATGATACATCTTCTTCGTGGGTATTGCAACAAGCATCCTAAGTCGTGTGATGAACATTTTCGCTATATTCAACATGCTTACAACCGGGCCAAGAACTCTTCAACTCAAACATCGCCATTTGAGGCATGTTTGGGATACTTGCCTAAATCTCGTTTTGATTTCATTTCTGGAAAAGATGTTTATATTGATGGTCATAGTGACATAGACAAAGCATGAAAGTTCATTGAACAAATCCAATTGGTACACCAAAAAGTTCAAGAACAGCTTGAAAAGAGCTAAGGCAAGTACAAAGTAAGGCATGACAAGCATCGCGTAGATCACAAGTTCCAAGTCGGTGATGAATTTTTGCTTCACATTAGCAAAGAGAGGCTCCAAGGAGAAGGTAAAAAGCTAGAAGCAATTAGATATGGTCCATTCAGAATTTTGGAAAAGATTGGTAATAATGCCTTCAAGCTGGATTTGCCTTCATATATGCAAATTTATGTTGTTTTTAATGTTGATCATTTAAGGTTGTATGAGTCTCCTTTGATTGAAGATCAAGGAGAGAATGTGCAAATTCCATCTGTTGAAGACTTTTCTCCAGAATTCTTTGATGAGCTTCAGCAAGACACTATACTTGATAGGAGAACAAGGACATCGAAAAGAGGAAGTGTCAATTATCTTCCAGTGGGGCTCAAGGGAACAAATCCTTCAAAAGCGAAATGGATATAGATTGGAAAGGTGAGGTAATTGTACCCTCACCTACTAGACAACTGAAACTGATCTTCTGGGGTCCAAAAGGCTTCTAGTGGGGACGAATGATCAAGTGCTCAAAATTATATTGAAAAATAAAACTCATCACAATGGTGTGGAACATAAACGACCGCGTAGTGCTCGTTATCCTGAATCAGTGCAACTCGTTTCACGTGAGAAAGACACTCTATGCTCCCAGAAACACATTCTGTCTGTTTTCTCAAACATGTAAATTTTCAAAAACATGGACAACCCAGTCAACATTCCGTACAGCTGATGTGACGCTGATTGGACAAGTTATGTGGAAGTTGAATGAGTCAACATTTTCTCAATGAACCATATCATGCCAAGTGGCACCTTGGTATTGGTTAGAAATTGTGTGCTTTTATTGGTTGGAATAGTGGCCAACCACGAGATGACATGTGGCCCAGCCGGAGGCTGCCACGTGGCAACCCAGAAGGCCACTAAAAGTTTGTTCAACAATTGAGCGGAGGCCACAGGAATCGAAACTGGCACCTCCCAACGCACAACACAAGGCCTTACCAAACCGCCTACTTGATGGTTCTTAACCATAGTGGGAGGCATGTTCTATTTCAAGTTTACACCGCATGTAGTTGGGGAATAAGGACCATGGTTAACCCCCGACCCCAGTGCAAGGACCATGGTTATGGGTTAACCACGACCCCAAAAAAAATATGTAACTGCCCATGTGAATGCCTCATAAACCATTTTATACATCGCCATGTTAACATAAACCGTGACTACCCATGTGAACACTACGACGGAGGTAGAGTGGGCGGCCCGGGCGGCGAGGGCGGGTTGTTGGCCTTAGCCCCCAGGAACGTGGCCTCCCTGATCCGAATTTAAACAGAAACATAACAAATTACAGAGGTAACCACAAATACAGAGATGCAGCGGAAATAATACTTCATTTCATTACTGTAAAATACTGACATATGCTTACAAACAGAAATGGAAATAAACTAGCTAGGGCGATGGTAGTGTATCTCTAAGAAGAGATGTGGCTGCTACATGCCTCTAAACTCCATTACAATGAGGCTCGAAGGCCTATTTATTGTTGAGAAACAATGGAAAACCCTTAGCATCCCAAAACCTAACCCTAGAATATGAAACGCCAAATTGTGGGCCCTGTTTTGGGTAAGTCGGTACATCAACTTCCCGAGGTCGTAACTTTGGCACCTGATCTTCGTTTGACGCATACAATAGCTTGTTAGAAAGATCTATCCGAGCACTACAACTTTGGGAAGAGTAACATCAATCCATGGACCCATGTTGCTCCCAGATTTCCCAAAAATGCCGTTTAGGGCCTCAAAACGACTCTGAAAGTTCAGCACCTGAAAAACTCCTAAAAATAGTAAATTGTGCTACAATTATAGAAACTGAAAAACTGAAAGAGACTATTGTGGGGGACCAAATGGTATAGGTGGGTGGCCACCAACATCCACCTAGATCATTCCTCACCCCTTAAGAAGCAATGGTCCCCATTGCGTTGAGTTCCTCCATCTGCTGAACTTAGTCCCTGGTGAGCTATTCTGCAATCTTTGATATGTCCAATAATGATGGGAAGCATGGTCGAGGGTGTTCCACATTGAACACTCGGTGCAAGTGAAGGAATGGAGGAATGTTGTGCTCCACAGAATTATTTCCCACAGCCTTGGTAATGGTGTAAGGACCATGTCGGCGTGGTCGGAGCTTTTGATGGGCTCTTGTAAGGTGTTCTTTCTGCAAATGCAACCAGAATTTGTTTCCCACCTAAAGCTTGTGTGGTACTCTTGTGGGTGAGGAGAAGTTGTTCCTGTGTTCTGTCATGACCGTATCCCTTTGTTTCTGCTGCGTGGAGGAACCCTTCGCGGGGGTCATGGATGTGGTGACTATCTTCCCCTTACTTTGGGAGCGAACCAGATAGAAAATGAATTTCCTAGTCTAGGAGATCAACTTGCTGCCTTTCTTAACAGCAATCAAAGAGGTGGAGGTACGTGGGACTACCTCCGGTATCCTATATAATGAATTACTCAAAGAAATAATAACAGCGCAAGGCCTTGACTCATACACAACATGTCACCTCCACAAGTATGGTTGGCCTAATAATACATCACAAACATCCAGAGGTGTAACATCACACAATACCTCATCTATGAAGGGCTTGATGCTGTAGGGAAGGCAGCACTGCTTCCGAACTCAGAGATCTCGTCCTTGGTGAAGCCACCTGATACTGTACAACTGCGGGTGTGGTGTAGTCGGTAGGCCCAACGGCTTCACGACCTATGCTAAAATGAGGTTCTTTTGGCTCCCACTGTCAATAATGAATTGCAGCGGCGAACCCTTCACCCACATCTATGAGTGGAAAAGACACTTCCCCTCCTCTGGATATTCGGGCTCATTCTTCTGGATCTTGGCGGTGGCAACAGTGGCACTGGGCTCTGTATCAATGATCTACTTCCCTTTTCCATTCCCCTTGTCAGGTTCTGACTCAGGGTCAGAATATGCATCTGATTCTGAAGCCTTCAACTCTTCCACTGGTGATTGCTTGGTCCGACACTCACTTGTGTTGTAAGTGGGGCTCTTATGGAACTCACACCACTTTCCTATGTCCTTCTTCAACTTCGTGGTGTTGTTATTTTCTACGACTTCAATGGGTTGTCTTAGGTCACCCTGCCTTAGCTTTGTCCTCTGGTTTTCGGATTTGGTTTGAACTTCTACTCGATTTTGACAGCGTATTGGTACGTTGTGCTAAGCGAGGAGATGTTCAAGAACTCCATCTCTTCCTAGATGTACCTGTGTAGGCAGCTGCGGTATTTGAGTACCAAATGCAACTCAGAATATTGATACCTAACTGTGTGAAAAGGGTATGAAAATGTTTGTGAACTCTGGCACATCTTGGTCCCTTCCATGCCGCAGCATGGTCCACTTTATGTATTTGTCCTCATAGCTTTTGACCGGGTAGTACTGCTCCTTGATGGCATCCTGGAAGGAATCCCAAATGGGTGTAGCTAAAAATAGTGAGCCCGTACTTTCATCCTTTTGCTCGCAGTAGGTTTCCCACCAGTCCTTGACGTGGGGGGCTGCTTTGAGAAGAGCGAAAAAAATCTTTTCTCGACTGGAAAAACCATGAACAGAAAAATACCCTTCTAGCAAATTTAACCATTTATCGACAACATCTACATCTTGACACTCGAATATGGGGATTTAAAAATTAACTTGTACCTTAAACGGTGTGGCATTTCCAGAGTAGCTGCTGGAAGCCGATGCGTCACCTCTGGGTAGCCACTGAAGGATCTACGCAAAGTTGTCCATCATCGCGTTCCTTTGTCGCTCGAGGGCTTCTTCGAGCAATATTTTGATAGGATCTCATGCCCCCTCATCTTTCTTTTCATCCACCATGGGAGGCTGTCGGGATTTGTGAGGCTGGTCTTGCAAAGGTTCAACCAGTTCAAGCCCTAACTCCTTATATCCCGACCTCGTTGGGGACATGCAAAGAAAAACAGAGAAAAAGAAGACCGCTCTGATATCACTGATCCGGATTTAAATAGGAATGCAATAAACTACAGAGATAACCATAAATACAGAGATCCAGTGGAAATAATACTTCATTTCATTACTGTAAAATACTAAAATATGCTTACAGATAGAAATGGAAATAAATCAGCTAGGGCGATGGTAGTTTATCTCTGAGAAGAGATGTGGTGGCTACATGCCTCTGAACTCTGTTACAATGAGGCTTGAAGGCCTATTTATTGTTGATAAACAATAGAAAACCCTTAACATCCCAAAACTTAACCCTAGAATATGAAACGCCAAATTGTGGGCCTCGTTTTGGGTAAGTTGGTACATCAACTTCTCGAGGTCGTAACTTTGGCACCCGATATTCATTTGATGCGTATAATAGCTCGTTAGAAAGATCTATCCAAGAACTACAACTTTGGGAAGAGAAACATTAGCCCATGGACCCATGTTGCTCCTAGATTTCCCAAAAGATGTCGTTTAAGGCCTCAAAACGGCTCCGAAAGTTCAGGACCGAAAAAACTGCTAAAAATAGTAAATTGTGCTACAATTACAGAAACTGAAAAGCTGAAAGAGACAGTTGTGGGGGTCCAAATGGGATAGGTGGGTCACCACCAACATCCACCTGGATCACCCCCCACGTGGCCAAAATTTTCAGAAGTTAAGCGTTAGAGGTCGTTTCAATGATCCAAAAATTTCCCCTGGTTTTCGGTGAAATTGTCACTCCGTTAAAGCGCTTGGCAGGTGAAATTGGAGGATGATGCCAAATTTTGAGGAAAATGTAGAGCGAATAGTGGGAAAACTATGAGAGGTCATAACTTCTCCATTTTTTGACCAAATTGGATGAAAAAAGAGGCTAGGGGTAGCCATTTTTGGACATTCTTGACTCATTGGAGCAGGTTTCAGAAGCATTTGAACAATGTAAACACATATTTTTACACATTTAAGCATAATAGAGAGGCTCAAGCCATTGGAAGTTGGAACAAGGAGACGTAGCCCATGAGGGGTGAAATCCTTCATCATGTTCCTATTGTGATGTGTTTTTGGTGATGTTTTGTACATTTTTATGTTGTTGTTCAGTCTCTTATTTATGTTAAAATTGCTCATAAAATTAACATAAAAACTTATTTTTCACTTGCAAAACTCATGAATCCTTAAGCACATGAATACCATTTTGTTTCTAATATGAGGAGGATATTAGCACAACAAACTAATATTCTTAATGAAATCATTCGTTTAGGAGAGGGAACATGATGTTGTCTATAGTTGTTAGAAACCACTTTTCTAGTAGCCATATTTTTCCATTCAACTCTCCTTGATAGACTGAAATCATGCTCTAGGGATTTAGTTTCAGATAGACATACATAATGTTGGATGCTTTCCTTTAAATTTCCCATAAATATGTCTAACACATTATCCTCAGATTTCTTTTTTACCTTGAGGCTCAATTTTTGGAATTATTAAAAGTGCTTTATAATGGACCTTTTTTTGAAGATTTACCAATTGACTAAATAATTTATCTCCCTTAATATCCTCATAATGTGCTACCAATTCCTCCATAAAAATGGACTAAGATACAACAGGGTCATTTTTCCTTTCACAAATGTATTGATACCATACAAATTGATCTTGTTCTAAATACATGGATACCATATTTACCTTTTGTAAGGTTTTCACTTGTTATAGATCAAAGTGTTGCTCCATCTAAATACTCATGTTATAGGATTGTTATCATTAAATTTCCTCATACTGATCTTAAGAATGAAGTAGTTCCTTAGTATTGACTTAAATCTATGATGATATAGATAGTAGATTGAAAAATTATGATTATGGTTCAGATTTTTGAAAACATGGTCATAATGGACTTGGTGTGGGAAAAATATCGTAACAAAAAATAATTTAAGATTTTAAATAAATAATAATACTTTAATTTTAGATTATTTCTTAATAAACAATAATAATAATTTAATTTTAAATTAGTGTTATGTTGTATTTCCTTGTGCGGAAATTTATTCTAATTTTAAATGAAGAAGTGCCTTCAGAATTCCCCCCAGAACAACCATTGCAGAATCCCACCGATAATATTTTGATCTTTTGCTCAATTTTCTGACTCAGTTAAGTTGTTTGTGAGATATTGAGCAAACTCGAGTAATACATCTTCGCCTGCAATTTTCACATGTTTTAACATGCCCAACAAACATGGATATTGGAAACAAATAAATTGCATATTCTTCTCAATTGAAACTAAAATAATCACATTGTTTTAGGTGGAGATCAGTTACATTTCACATTGGGAGATCTGGTATATTAATGGCCATTTCCATCATAGCAAGCCTGAAAATTTTAGTAATGCGGACATCTTGAGGGAAGATTTTAGTAACGTAGCCTACCATACCCGTGGGAAGCTTGCAGTGGGTACGCCTTTTGTATTCATTTTATGACAACAAATAAAATTTATAAATATATAACCATCCATGTTGGCAAACTTGGTGAAAAAGCTTCAAGCACAGAGAGATTTGTCATTAATGCCTAGTGTGAAGTACAAGTTTTAAGTAGGGAAAGAAGGATTACATGTGTATGATTTGGAAGTTTGATGCAAAGGGTTTTAAAATAAGGTTTTTAAAATTATAACATTGATTTTTTTAATGTCAAAAGGTCGACAAGGTAGATGGGGCTTAAATTTTTTTGAATTATTTGTTATAAGTTTGGGAGGATTTTCTGATATATTTTTCATCTAATTTGCTTATAATTGAGTAAATATTTGTTGGAATCATAAGTGTGAACTCCCTACAATCTTAGTGCCCTGGGGATTTTTCAAGGCGCCCGAAAACCCTATACTAGGCTTTCCTTTTTTTAATTTACAGTTAATCGATGGGATATCTAATAAAATATTTATTTCCATTCTAAATGAAATTCTAAAGGAAATTCTCTTAAGTATTGTTAGAGATTCTCTTAAGAAAATGCATCCATAATACCAACAATATTTTATCCTAGAAAGCCCTTGTGGGAAAAACCAACCATAAAAATATTTGATTACCCTTTGGCAAAATTTGGCCAAGTAAACATCCATGTAATCCAACATGTTCTCACTTCTAGCACCTTATAATGATGCATCCCAAGCCTATTTATAAGATTCATTCCATGCCATACTATGGGAAACATACCACACGCCACCAAGACCATTGGCCAAAAAAACATATTAACCTAACATTCCCCTGTCTAAACTCAACTTTCTCCAATCTAACTTGATCAAGGAAATAGCAGTATTTTTCTTAACAACCATCTTGGGAAAGATAAATGTCTTTTCTCGAACAGTAATAGAATTACACGTTCTATTGAAACATATACTGAACGTTGTTGAGTCTTTTTGGTGACTTAAAAATCAGATGTGGTTTTAGTACTTAGTTTCTCTTATAATAAGGCTTACCAATTATATGGCTAGAGGGGTTAGATTATTCATTCCATTTCATCATGGCTAATCATCTATCTTGTTGGAAATGTCAACCCAAACTCAGTTTCCTTTCCTTAAGCCTTGCAAATCTACCTCGGAAAAGCATTGGAAAATGGAAAATGATTTTCCAGCGCGTACAAGACTTTGACCAATGTTGTTATAAGAGTCAAAAGGAGTCAAAAGTGGTCAAGAGTAAAAAGTGGTCAATTAAAACTTCAGTAAAAAATCATTTACATGTAGTAAATCATCTTCAAAGTAAATTTTTTTTAAATAAGTTTTGTTTCTACTACCTTTAGGACTCTAGAAATGACCATTAATTCTTTCACTATTACCTACACATATTTCTATCCTCTCGCATTACTCCTATTGTTTATCTTGTATTATATTCCTACAAAGACTTTGTAAAACCTTTTATACCTTCCAAAAGCTAGTTAAAGATTGGCAAAAATTGTTAAGCCCACTTAGACTTAACATGATTATGAGTTGATGCAATTTGTTATATTAACCATCTCAATAGAAAATACAAATGAGTATGTTCATATTATGAAGCATATAGTGAAATTAGGCATGGTATTATAACAAAACCTATTTAAATATATAAATTGTGAAAATAAAATTTTAGAAAAAAAGAAGAAAAAAAGGATCAATGTCATTAACATTATATGATATTCCTTCATTCTTTTTTTATAGGTAAATTATCTTTACTTAACTTTTGGTCTATCCAAAATTGCTTGAAAGGCATCTTAACCTACCATATCTAAGATTCATGTAAAAAAATGAAAAGTTTCATAACTGGAAGCAAAATTAATAAACTGCCATTGGATTGTATGATCCTTGGGAACTTTTATACACTAATCATGTTGCTTGGATTTTGATCTATCAAAAATGACCCTTTAAATAGAGATTGTCTCGTATGGCCACATGACACCGATGGGGTCAAAACCACGAGCAAAGAGGCCTCAGCCTCCAAAGAATCTCTACCTTGATGTAACTAACGAAATTTTACTCATCGGATGGTCAACCCTCAAGTGAACATATAAATTTGAGAAATAGTCCAAGCAGGTGTCTCAAGGGTTAAAGTGAGCCATACTAGTGACTAGTGAGCCAAACAAATATGTACCTTCAGGTATCGGAAGCACTGCAAAATGATTTTCCAGTGTTTCCTTTAGGCGCTAGAAAATCATTTTCCTAAGCCTACAACAATGCTGAAAAATCATTTTCCAACGTCTATTCACCAAGGATCCTACCCAAGCATTAAAAATCCTTATAATAAACATATTTATGCAAATATAGGGTTATTTATATAGATATTTATTCTTATTTTTATTCCATATCAAATTATGCATGAACAATAGAATCCATATTCATTTGGGAATGGAATATATCATTGTGTGCAAGTCCAATGTTCATTATTAGTGGAAGCTAACCTCAGAGAGTTGCAAAAAGGAAAAAGCAACAACCAAAAGGGCAACATACATAACAATCAATAACGCTGATGTTGCACATAAAAACCAGTGTCCAAATAAGGTGTGTTACAATGAAAGAGTTTGTTCACCGGTAGCGGAAAATAGTTAGCTTTGATCAATAACAATATTGCACATAAGCATTATGATCATGTGAGCTAAAATTTAGAAAAATAACACTTAAGGACAGGGAAAAAATTCCAATGCCAAGCATCAATATCATGTGGCCATAAACTATATCAAGTTATGTGATAATTATGAGGGAAAGTGAACCTTTTAATATCAACATAAGTTATGATTATATATCACATAAGTGATAATTATATGAATTTATGTGATTTATCACAACTGGATGGAAATAAAAAACTTATATTATACAACCATCTTTTCAAGAAGGAAAAACCTTCAAGTCAGTCCATATGAGGCTAGGTTCATGTCCTAGGTGACTTTGACAACATAAATATGCATCTCATAGCATGGATTTATAGTGAACAAAATAGTATTTTAAACCAGATTAGGACTAAAGTCCAAAGTTTAATTTTCAAAAGGCATTAAACCAAATTAACCCCCTTAACAACAACTGACTGTACTACATTTTTCATGCACAATTTTTTTGACATTAGGTGCATCATTAACCCACGCCATAAAAATTCTTGTCCATATCCTCTTGAAGCGATCCCAAAACCTGTCATAGGATCAAATTTTTATATTACTTGGTAAAGCCCTCGGGGTTAAAAGAATCCAAGATTCCGATGTTTTAGTTTTAAACGACCTTGTTACCTCTGCAAGGATTAGATCGTGTCCTTCTTGGCCAATGCCCTATTGATTCTTCTACCCTTTTTCTGCATGGTTTTGGGAATTGTTTGAGGTTATAGTTCAGATTCTACTAGAAGCCTCTGCTCAGCTCTAGAACACCCTTCTTCTTTCTCATCGATAATGAAAATTGGTTCCTTTAGCTTGGGATTTAGTTTAGCTTTCAACCCCAGCCTCAATTTTTTTTGGGCTTGGTTCATGGCCTCCTTGAGTATTCTATTACATGGTGAAATTCTCCAAGATCTTCACCCTTCTTTCCAGCTTCTCCAATGGTTTCATATTTCTTGTTCTCATGTACTTTTGTCTGGTGTCCTCTAATACTCTTCTTATAAACCTTTGGATAAGCCTTGTTCATATCATGAAAATCCATGCATAATGAATAGTACCCCATTCTTGTTAACATGTATGGTGTTGGACACCCACTCGATTAAGGGAACCAAGTAAATGAAGCCAACTTTTATAGCTTCTCCACCTTAACCATGATCACAACAACCTTCCTAGGGTTGACTAATTATAACTTCTATTGAATAAGTTTCATATTATCATGTGTTTTAATTTCATGCTTGACAATTCGAGGATTGATGCCATGTATTTTCTCATAGGTCCATCAAAAAATATCACATAATTATTCGAATAGGTTAGTATAAATATGAATCTCTTTTTGAGAGAAATATACCCCTACCAACACATTGTACATGTTTCTAGAGTTTCTCGTATGCTGATTGACATGGTTTTGGATAGTTTTGCCATGTTCCCCTTAGGATACGCATCATTTGTAACTATGGGTTTCACACAACAATCAACATATATTGAAATGGAGGCATTGAATTATTTGTTCTCCACTTCACTTAGTTTGGGAAGAAAATATGGGTGATGATGCATATCCTCCCATAGATTATTAAAGCTAGCCATGACGTCTAGGATGGTTTTATTGGATGGAAAAACCATATTGAAGGAATCCATGGTGAGAGTGGAGTTTGAATATCACATGGATGAAGTGAATTGATCTGAATATTCTATTGAAGTAGAAGCCAGATCAAAGTTTGTAGAATCCCTTTGGATGGATTTATACACAAATACTAAAAAAAGACAACCATTCTAGTATGTCTAGTTTCCTTCATGAAGACAAAGGGATTTGGTAGTACCGATGGGTCCTCAAAATATAAAACCCTGAAGTGATAACTCATTGTTGTGGTGTTCATATCAACTAATGAGGTCACACGTGTTGGAGTAGATTCAATGTAAGCTATGGGTGTTAGGATATAAAATTTTCCCATTAGAGAAAGGTAGATCCCTATACCCACACTTTCATAAGATTTCATGGAATTATAAATCGAAGGCACATTAGGTCCCAACAAAGCAGCTTGATTGGGTCAAAAATAAGACAACTAGTCAATAGTCATGATTTTTCTTGTATCATGAGAGAAAATCATGTGGAAGACCATGGAGATCACAACTGTCATAAAATGTTTACAATGATATCCCAAGAGGAGGTTGTAGTCAAGAGGAGCATCAACCACTTCCACCTTTGCATAAATTATATTTCTCCCCAATTATATAGGGAATGAAGCGATAATTTCATGAGGCCTTAATGAATTCTTGTCGAATGCCTTTAACGTGGTTGGTGAAGGAAGATCTCAGGGGAGTCTATAGCTCTTCGATATGAGGACATAACACAAGTCAATGTTCCTTCATCTACCATTGTCCTAAATATATTTATTTGTGATATAAAATCTAAAGTAACGTAGTGAGGAAGCCATGGATTTACATTATTTGGGTCAAATATTATCAATTGAAAGTATATAAGAACAAAATCTCTTATGGTAGAAAGTGATGCCCTCCTATACCTAGGATAAACTTTGAAGAATATTGAAGGTTGAAATTTCACATGAGGCATATGATATATCTTCCACAATGGAGTAGTTCTAAGAAACCTTGGTATTAGGGTTGTGCATTAACCTTTTAAGCACACACTTATGCACACATGGGATCAATTTGACCATCAATTTCTCTATTTTAAGAGGGTTATGTCATTTATAAGCAAACCTCCTTTCCTTTGGAGTTAGACCCAATGGAATCATAACAAAAATTTATATTATATACATTCACATCTCATTCACACATGTATAAATTCACTAGATTTACCACTTTCTAAGGCGATCCTCGATTTCCCTCTTGTAGAGGTGCATGGTTATTTAGAAATATAGCAATCATCTATTAGCCATATGGATGGGAGGGGTTATTCAACAAAATAGACTGCTAGTGGGAATCCCATTGTGCCAACAATGGTTGGGCCTCCTCAAGTTTGGGGCATTGGTGCATCAAAAATTTGTCCTAACAAAGCTTCTATGGAGACTTAACCTTTTTTTTTACCATCGTTGTCATCATTATTTTTCATATTATTTCATGCACCGCCTTTTTTATTCTTGTTCTTATTCTTTCAATTTGGTTTTTGGTTGTCCTTAGAATTAGGTATCTACACAATGTGGACATTAGAGAATTGAAGAGGGGCAGAGGTATAAGTAATATCTTGTGGAGCCATAGGTGGATGCATATACATTTGTCTCATTTGGATTTTAATTTGACTAGATGTGGAATTTTGTATGGAACCAGGCACACTATTAATGTGTTATCTAGGATTTGGTTTTGTGGGGTTCGTGTCTAGCCTTAATGCATTGTGAAGGATATCATATAGAAACATAGATTGGGAATAGACCAAATCGAGATGACGTCTTATTTCATTGTTGTCCTTGATAGGGAAACATACTTTGATATGTAAGGAAACAAAGACTTCAAGAGCCATTCTAACAGAATTCCTTAGGGATATGAGCTTTAATCCTATGGTTTCTATTATGAATCATGCACCTTAAAAATGATAAGAAGTCAATGAATGAAATCCACTTTGAGGGTGGAACCTCCTTTTATAATTAATATAATACAAGACAAGATATGATGATCTTAAGATTAGATCTCCTTGTTACACACACACACACAAATAGGAGACCAAGGGTACAATTATAATGAAAGGGTATAATGAAAATCTCAAGTCGACATAATAATATAACAATAGAAATGTCATAACTCTTTATTTAGCGCTCACTTTTGTGTTCTAGGGTTAACACGAGGCTTATTTAGGGATTAACATACCCATTCCCTTCAATAAACTATTTTCCTCAACACTTGACTAACTATAAGTGTTTTTGAATGAATAACTCATCTTCCCATTTCATCTCTTCCATTGGTATATTTTTCCACTTTATGAGGTATTCAATTATTGTTCAATTTCCCAGTTGTTGAAGGATTGTTTTTGGTTCTAGTATAATTTTCCCTTATTCATTAATCATTAGTAAAATAATTTGATTGGGATCTTGTAATTGATTACCTTCTTTAAGAAATAAACATGGAATATTGGATGTACGCATGAAGATGGATCCAATTCTAACTTGAAATTCATACTTTAAATCCTTTGTAGCATCTTATAAGGGCCATAATACCTCAACATTAATTTATTTAGAAACATATTCCATGAAACCCACTTTTTTTATTGACCCTCATAATTGGTGAAGAGAAAACACTTTGGATAGGTTGAATGAAGCCAACCTCTACATGTCTTAAATCAGATGCTCAATCTCACTATTTTTTGCATATGGATACTTATAAGGCCTAATATTAGGTGGTACACTTATATATTGTAAGTGAATAGCATGGTCGTGATATTAAGCATGTGGAAGGCCCTTAGGAATCTCTCCGAATACCTTGGAAATATTGTTGATAAAATTTTGGAGATCCATTGGAGTAGAGGATATAGATGTTTGAACATTCAATGAAAATAATTGTGTAATTACACCATGGTGTCCCTTTTTGAGTAATTTTGTCATGTTATTAGGGATTATCACTTTAAACGATGCATTCAAAGGAAAATATCATACATACATACATAATTGTTCACGAAATCACTTAAGCTAAGATCTTTTGATGAAATACCCCGAAAATTAAATGCTACTAATCTCAATTATTGTAACTTTTGGACCCATAATACAACATCAACACCACCCATTTGGATTTAAATTATGGAACTATCAGAGAAATTCTCCCCCGTGTTCAACTTAATACGATGACTATTCCTTGAAAAAATTATGGTACATCCATCTACAATTATTACTTGAAATTGTGGTGTTGGAAATACAAAGAAATTGAGAATCTATTCCAATTTGTAATTGATGAAGTTATGGATATTACTTAAATCAATCAACATTATTCCCTTTTTATTTTTGATATACCCTTCTATAGTCAATGTTTTTGGAGTACTGATGCGAGGCAATGCATGACAAGACATTGTTGGAGTAGTCTCTTCTAGCTCCAGATATTTTGATAGTTCTAATTCTTGATCTTCTTCCTCTTCATAGTCTATGTAAAATAATTTCTTTTCACTACATTTATGCTCATTACTCTATTTGTTGTCACAATAAAAACATAGTCCCTTTGCTCTTATTTCATCCATTTGTTGAGTTTTCAACATTTTTTGTTTAAGAGGGAGCATGATGTTGTCTATAGTTGTTAGAAACCACTTTTCTAGTAGACATATTTTTCCTTTCAACTTTCTTTGATAGACTGAAAGCATTCTCTAGGGATTTAGTTTCAAATAGACATACATAATGTTGTATGCTTTCCTTTAAATTTCCCATAAATAATTCTAACACATTATCCTCAGAAATATTTTTTACCATGAGGCTCCATTTTTAGAATTATTGAAAGTGCTTTGTAGTGGACCTTTTTTTCGTATATTTACCAATTGACTAAATAATGTATCTCCCTTAATATCCCCATAATGCGCTACCAATTCCTCCATAAAAATGGATTAAGATACAATAGGGTTATTTTTCCTTTCACAAATATATTGATACCATACAAATTGATCTTGTTCTAAATAAATGGATGCCATATTTACCTTTTGTAAGGTTTTCACTTGTTATAGATCAAAGTGTCATTCCATCTAAATATTGATGTTATAGGAATGATATCATTAAATTTCCTCGTACTAATATTTAAAATGTAGTTTCTTGGTGTTGACTTGAAGCTTTGATGATGTAGATAGTAGATTGAAAAATCATGATTATGGTTCTTTGATTCAATATTTGTGCTCTCTAATTGAGATAAAATACTTCCCATATGTGATTGAGTTTGAACATAATTATTCTTCTTATTTTCATGTTTTCCTCGGATATCCATATCATTTTTAGGAAGCCTTTCTGAGAGAATATATTCCATTAAATTTATGTATTTATGTATTTCTTTCTTGGTGGGTTTGTTTTATTTCTTCTTTGTTTTCGTCCATATTTTTTCCATTTGTTGACAATTGGATACCTGGTATATGACAACTTATATTTCTTCATGGGTGTTGGCTTGATGGGGCTTGACCCAAGTTCAGAGTTAATTAGCCAAACTAATCCCTTTACTATTGGCCCTTTCGGCAACTACCCGCGGAGCGCAGACTGAAGTCTCACCCGAAGCAGTATGGGGGGATGCTAGAACCAAGTCTCCGCACCCTTGAGATGTCTGATGTGTCGCTTGAGTCCAACAGTGAATCAGCTTTGCACAGGTTACTTCGTGCACTCTTCTGACCTGTGATACCTTCACTATTTGTTATAATTATCTTCGTGCATCCCTAACTAGGGATTGAGGTGCTTTCACACTAATAAGGCAACGATTGATGCTAATTCCCCAAGTTACACCACGGATCTTACTTATCTTCCTTATAAGAGTTAGTTAACTTCACATAAACAAATGCTTATCTTATGTTCACTTATTCAACACATTCATATAATTTCGTGTAGCATATAGACAGTAAAGTTGCAATTCATATCCAATACAAAATAGGAAAAAGATACACAGAATGATAAGAAACCTCTCTTTATTAATTCTCCAATGGTTACAGACTCAACTCGCCCTGCGCACTCAACTCCAGGGGTCCGCGCACTTAGTTGTGGACTACTAAGCCTTTGTGCACTCAGGTGTAGAGCCTTCTCCTACCTTATGACCTAAAGATTGACCTTATAATTCTACTTAGATTCAATCTGATTTGATCCCATTCATTTTTATTCGCTCCTTTACAACTTAGATCCTCGCCCTATTCATATAATCCCATGGTCCACAGACCATGGGTAGATCGCTCAAGCCGAAATTACATAGCAAAAGTGAGGGCATACTTCGCGCTCTACGCCCACAAATCATGGCGTCTTTACATTGGACTTAGTCAAAACTTGGACTTTAAGCCCCAAAACTTGCCTTGGGGGATCTTATGCCCAACAGGCCCCCAATGTAAACATCGTGACTCGCCCTCTAGTCACTCTATCGGTGCGGAAATCTTCGCGCACAGACCTCCCAACTTTTCTCGGACCACTGTAAGATTGGCAGTGCACTGAGCGGTTGCCTGTTGTATCTCTTGGATGCGTTGGTCAGGGACCACGATGTCTGAACTACTTCCTTGTATCTGCTCCTGCATCCCCTGCATTTGCACGAGCTTGCCTTCATTTTTTGTTGTGATGATGAAGGCCTCATCAATCCATGGTTGGTCACACGCCCTCAAAATAGCTTCTTTGTGCCATTATGTTTGTCCAGAAATCTCTCAATTTCTCAACCAGATGCTCAAACAATGCTCTTAATAGGTTAAACAGGTCTTGGCTCAGAATACTTGACAGCGCAATTCTCAAATGACCAAGTGTTGTTTGTTGGGCAGCCCTTTGTAATTTATAGCTCCTTTTGAATTCGAATTCGACCGTTCCCCCCAAATCTGGTCCATTAATGCTCCCTTGGCGACAGATTTTCCCAAATATTTCCCATAAAGCTCGCCTTAAATGCCTACCACCCGCTCCATTTGGTCTAAATCCAAGCATCACATCATGAATAGTGACTATGACAGTCACTTTCCAGCCAACCCGCATGGCAGCGCAGCTACCCTTGCGTTGTCGCGAACCCTGTGACACTTCTCTCCTACGTGCATCCCTGTCTTCGTGTAGATCCTGGGCAAAGTAGTTTATAGTCCTATGCCTCCTTCCAACTGCCTGGAGCGCTAAGAATGTGTTTCCCACAGCTATTCAGGTGGCCGCGCCACCTATATATCTCTTCAATCAATTATCGTTTACTTTTCCTGGAGAGAGTTTGCCTTTTAACTTCGCTACCTACATCACGCACTTTGTCCTCTGCAACACGCCATCTTCTATGACTCTTTTATCCAAGGCATCAAACTAATCAATTCTCGACGGTAGTCTCTAAATTTATCAATGTAATCGTGTACATTCCTGTTTTATCCCCACAGTCTTTTTATCAAGAAATTCCTTCTCTATTCCTTCCATAAGCTTCTTGACTTCTTCTTCTGCCCTGGTGCTTTTCTCTCTCAACCGGACTCTTTAATTCATGAGTTCTCGAATCCTAATATCACCTCGTTGAATATCTTCATCAATTCCTAAGAGATCTTCTGCAATCTCTTCCAATTGTGTGATCCCCTCTTTCAAGGCTCTGTGATTCGTCCTATCCGTGGGCGTTGCTATGTGCAGACTAGGCATGATATACTTCATCAGTAATCCATCATTCACTTCATAAACCAACCTAGAAGGCATTTGTCTCATCATTTTCTTGCAATTCACCCTATAAGCCCATAGGACTGCTCGTACTTACAAGTCCCACTCACTTCGCTGCGCGTTCCATACCTTGTTCAATGCTTTTCATACTTTGTTAAAGGCTTCTGCATGTATACCTATATGCACGCTTGTTATTTCCATGCTCTGTCTTTCCAACTTGAGGATCCAATCGTGCATTTTTCCCCCCAACACATATTTATTGACCTTATTTCCCCTCGTGAAGTTTAGGTGCATCCGCGCAACTTGTTTACAATATGCCTATACCCACCAGGACATATGCGCGCGCAGACCATCCTGGTCATGGTATTTATTTGTGAATCATACTCGAGGCTTTCCAAACCATGTGCACATCATCCTTTTACATGCGCACCAATCATCAAAGTTTCCTTTGTGCGTACCCCACCATTTCGCAGGCGTAGCACACAATACCCAATTCAAGGCTTCAAAACATTGTCTCTCTGGCACCTCTCTCTCAAATCTATCTAAGAAAGCATCAACCCCACCTAATCCATCATAGGTAGGCAGATCCCACACTTCTATCGACACACATCGTAGTGATCTCTTCATCATATTACAGTTCAGCGTGGTTACCTCATGTAACATGTTCTACCATCGCTCTATCTCCTCATCCAAATTTGAAGTACAGGATCTTTTATGCTCCCATGAAATTCATCCATCTGTAGGGGGATTTACCCAGTCTTATTCTCACACAATTATCTTGTAGATGCAGTCTAGGTCGTCATCGCTTTCATAGTCGCGCACTGGCTCAGTGTAGCGTGATCCCTCAGCAAGGTCCAAAGGTATCACTACGCGCAAAGACTTCTTCTCAAAAATCATCTTGTGCTTCTTCAAGTTAATCACCCCATTCATGTCAATGGCCCAATCAATTCCTAAGAGCGTGGGGTAGGGATTGTTGTCATCAACAATCTCTATCACCTCAAAGTCAGCTAGCGCACTCACTCCTTCAATATCCACTGTGATTCCCTGCAATCGCCTCGAGGGTATTATCTTTTGTTGGTTCACCATGCGCAACTGGATAGGAGACCACTGTAGTGTCGGCCTCCCCATGCGCTCCCACATCTACTTCGGTAGAACGTTCACGTCTGATCCCAAATCCAGAATTACTTGGTCCATCTCATATTCTTCAATCTGCGCAGTTAACCTCATTTCTCTTCCTATTCTAGTCTTATGCTTTCCGATCTTCCAGACTACGCGCGGTTCTCCTGTCACGATCCCAGCGCATTTGTTAATGAGTTCATGTAATACCTTTACCACCTTATTATCGCACAGTAGCTTCATACATGTTTCCAAGAACATCGTGAGAATTGATGGGTCCATTTCCGGCTCCTGTCTATCTTTGCTTCCTGAAGTGGAGGCATCAGCGAAGCTCTTCTTAGCTTCCATAAAAGTTTCCTGAGCGTGCTCCAAATCAAATTTTGCTTCCTTCGCTGTAGATTTTCGAACCCAAGTACTTTCTTTGGGTTTTTTTCCTTTATCATCTCCCATCGTAATTCCACTTTGGAGCACAATATTCACATTAGGTTCTCCCTCACGCAACTCAGACCTCATCATTTGCAAGTTCCGAGCCGGGGGAGGTTATAGTGCTCCCTTGTCGCGTATCCTAGCTATCAGTGTAGGACAATCTTCTGTCTCATGATCGAATAAGGTATAGTACAAACATGATGGACGCGTCAAATTCGTACAATCGCGGGCATAATGCATTGGCCCTTTGCAATTGTAGCATATCAGATGACCGTGACCTCTCCCAGGTCCTCCTCCACCTCGGCCTCGTCCGTGCCCCTGGAATTCGATTCGCGCCATCCCTATGATGTGGTATAAGTGTCATGTTTCAACCTGAACCTTATAGGTAGGAGTTCTATCCATCATTAGCTCTACATGTGTGCTAATCTTGTCCCACTGATCTACAGAAATTACAAAACAATTGTTGCGAGTTCTGTGTGTACTTTTGCAACAAATGGCTATTGTTTCTAGCATGTTTTCCTCCTATTTGAAAAATCATGCACCACAGAGCAGGCACCGCACTCGGTCCTTCTTGTGCTTCCGATCTTAACGACATCATTCCTCCTCCCGCGAGGTAATTCGTGAATACCCGGCAATGGTCTTTATCATGACCTTGACCTTTTCACTTCACAACTACACCTTTTCGCATGCTTATGGTCAGACTGTTCTGTCCTATTTCAGACTCTGCATCTCAAGGCATAAGTTTTTCAACTGCGCGTGGATTTGCTGAACTCCCAAGCTAGGATCCTCTATTGGGGTCTCATGTAGCCTCATCGTGGTCTCTAAAGCTTCATCCTAAATTGTCAACCTTTGCTGTGACAACGCGTTCCTCAAATGCGGCGATAGTGATGCTACGAACCATTCGCGATGCTACCCATCCTTCAGAGTCAAGTTAGCTTCATGAATTGTGCACTTCAGCCTCTAATCTAGCTCCCAGGGAGTCTCACCTGGTAGCACCGTGATCTCTTTGAACCCAATGATTGACTTCACTTCTAACTTCGGCCTACTAAACTCCCTAGTTAGTGTAACTTGGATAACTGCGATTCCCACATTCGGATTATCACTTGAGTTCTTAATGTACTAGGTTAGTGTGTGATCCTACAGAGCACTAACCAATGTCACTTTCTTGATAGAATCATCTTTAACTCCCTACGCTTCCCATACAGTTTTTACCACGAACCAAAACTGGTCCGGATCTTCATTTCCTACTCCCTTGAACACAGGCAACTTTATCGAGCTTGCCATATTAAAACGCGGTGGTGGCGGAGGTGGTACTAGAAAAGAAGGAGGTGATGATGATGAAACTAGTGGTGGTGTGGGTGGGGATGGTATGCGCGTAATTCTCTGCTTTATCAAATGGATTGCACTTCACGGAGATACCTTCCCAAGCTCTTCCTCGTCCCCTCATGGAGGTGAAATCAAGGGGTTAGTTTCTAGTTCCGCACTTCCTTCGTTTCTGTAAATTATCCCACTTCACGTAGCCCTAAACATTAATGTAACCGCATAATCTGATTTTCACACAATAGCATTTTAATCCAAGTGTTCAGATACATAATGTACTTACCTCGTAGTCCTTTGAGAAAGTATCGCTATGCCTTGCTATAGCTGACCGAAGTATCTACCGCGAACTCAATGATGAATCCTACAATAATCCAATCGAGCCAGTCATCAACAACGTGTGCTATCTTATCCTTTGATGCTTCCAATCTGTGCACCAACTCTGGGGTCCACACAATAGTTATGTCAAGCTTCCGCCGATCTGCTAGCTTCACGATCCACTCGTACAGCTCAGTGGGGAACGATGTGAAGAAACTTCCGTGGATCTCTATGTATAGGTAATAGTCTAACCACTTTTCCTTCGATAGTCATGGATTCCTGTCCTCCTGCGACACGAATTCATGAATTTTCCTGTCCAACCACCCTTCAATCTCCTTCTTAGTTGGATTCCAGTGATGCCACATCAGACATCTCTATGCAAATTCTGGTCTCAGCAACAGAACCATTTGTTGGATTGATGGGGCCTGACCCAGGTTCGGATTTAATTAGCTAAACAAATCTATGTACTACTGGCCCTTTCGGCAATAGCCCATGGAGCGTGGACTGAGGTCTCACCCAAAGCAGTATGGGGGGATGCTGGAACCAATTTTCACACCCTTGAGATGTATGAGGTGTCGCTTGAGTTCAACTGTGAATCAGATTCACGCAGGTTACTTTGCGCACTCTTTTGACCTGCGATACCTTCGCTATTTGTTATAATTATCTTCGTGTAGTCCTAACTAGGGACTGTTGTGCTTTTGCGCTGCTAAGGCAACGATCGATGCTAATTCCCCGAGTTACACTGTGAATCTTACTTATCTTCCTTCTAATAGTTAGTTAACTTTGCATAAACATATACTTATCTTATGTTCACTTATTCAACACATTCATATAAGTTTGCGCAACATATAAACAATAAAATTATAATTCATATCCAATACAAAACGGGAAAAAGATACACAAAATGATAAGAAACCTCTCTTTATTAATTCTCCAATGGTTATAGACTTGACTCACCCTGCGCACTCAACTGCAGGGGTCCGTGCACTCAGCTGCGGACTACTAGGCCTCTGCGCACTCAGGTGCAAAGCCTTCTCCTACCCTACGACCCAAAGAATTAACCTTACACTTCTACTTATATTCAATCCGATTTGATCCCATTCATTTTTATTTGCTCCTTTACAACTTAGAGCCTCGCTCTATTTATATAATCCCATGGTCCGAAGACCATGGGTAGATCTCTCAAGCTGACATAACATAACAAAAGTGAGGTCGGACAACCCTCTGACTCAATTACAATCTTCGCGCTCCGTGCCCACAAATCGCGGAGTCTTTACATTGGACTTAGTCAAAACTTGGGTTCTAAGCCCCAAAACTTGCCTTGGGGGATCTTGCGCCCAACAATGGGACATGGATGATATTTCTATAGGTTTAAGCGGAGAAGTAAATTTTAAGGAAACCTTAGGATCCATGTGAATAAACAATAATGCATCTCTTTTTCATTTTTGTCACAAATTTTGAATCACTGAAAATATATGCTCTAATCAAAAGTTATGCTAATTGTAAGTTACATACATTTCAAAACCCAATTTGTAGACTATCTTGATGGTTGATCTTATCATGATATGTATTTGAAATTTGAGTCATTCTAATATCAAATTTTGGCATGTAACACTTTGATATTCCATCTTTGCAATTCCATAGGTATGACCAAAATTAATCTACCAACTGAAAGTTATGGTTAATTTTCTAAAACTTGTTAATTTTATACCCTTTCCTAAGAGAAAACTTGTATAGTGTGCCACATGTCCAATTTTAAAATATTATTTTGAAACATTTACTTGAGGCACCTTGCTATGTCTCAAATCCTTGAAAATTTCATAGTTCAAAACTCCTATAGAAGAAAGTTACATTGAAAATTCCAACATCTCTTATTTGAAGTTGATTTAAGGAATATTCATAAACCCTAACTTCCATAGGGTATATTTGCAAATATGTAGTGAGATGATATCTAGAATATTTACTATATGTACTCTAAGATCTCTCCTTGAGCTCTTAAAATTTTCATAGTTTGAAGTGTCCTAGAAAATGTTATAACAAAAATGCCAATATTACTCATTTGGAAAATGATTTCAAGACCATTTATGATCTGGGTTGTATAAGGAATAAAATGAAAGGTAGGAATGGAAATGGAACACACATGGTCAAATATAGAAAATACTACAATAATACAAAGAAACCCCAAATTTTATTGATAAATAAAATAACAAAATGTTATATAACACACATTGGCTAGAATGGTGGTAGTTATCTCTGAAGGGATATATGGAAGCTACACGCATTTGAAAAAGCTATCATAAGAGGCTGAAAGAATGACCTTTTATCATAAGAAAATATTTTTAAAGGTTTAAAACCCCAACCCTAGAAAAATAAGTGCCAAAAGGTTTGCGAGATATATGGTGGTTAATTGGTACATTAACTTCATGAGGGAAAATATTTTGCATGCAATGTCTTTTTGGGGTGAAAAATAGCCAATTGGAAAGAACTATCCAAGGATTTCAACTTTTGGCTGGGGCTAGGGTATTCCATGGCAATGCTTGGTTCCTTGAACCACCAAAAACAATCCTTTAGGGCCTCAAAATGGCCCTAAAGGCTTGGAACCTGAAAAACCATAGAAAAACTACGAAGAAGATAGAGAATTGTTGATTCAATGGAATATGTGGGCAGCCACCAATATCCATTTGGATCAATTCACAATTCCTAACTTCCATCGGGTACATCTGTGATAGTATAGTAAAATAAAATCTAAAATTTTGATCAAATGTACTTTGAGATCTCTCCTAATCATCTCAAAATTTCATGCTCTAGATACTCCTCGAAAAAATGCCATAATGCCTCATTTGAAAATGCAAAACCTTAGGTTCGTATGCTTTGATACAAAATGTTATGAACCATGCACCTTGTAAATGATAAGGATTCAATTAATACAATTCACTTCAAATGTGGAACCTCCTTTTGCAATTAGTGCAATACACTGAAAGATATGGTGATCCTAATATTGAGACCCCTTAGTGTGTATGTGTGTGTGTGTGTAGGAGACCAATTTTACAATCATAATAAGATGGTGTAACAATAGACAATTATGTCATACATAACAAAATAAATCTAATAACTCGATATCCGGGGCTTAATAACAAGTTTTAGGGTTAACATGGAGCTTCTATAATTCTTAACAATTTCCTTCTCCATCGGGCTTGAATTTTTATTTATTTATATATTTTTTTCTTTCCAGAGAAAAAATTGAACTTTCTATTAAGGAAATAAAAAGTTACATTTGTAGATTAAATTAAGCATTCAATTTACTATATGTTCAAGCAAATAAACATAGAGTATATATCTAAGCTAATAGTAAACAAAGTATTGTGAAAACCTGATATAAACAGTGCAAGAGTTGATGGTTGTTCCTGGGCCTCCACATTTATGAGAAAAACAACCCAAACAAGAACAAATAGTTCATACAAAAATAAAAATAAAAAAACCAAAGATTTTTATAGTGCCTAAAACCCTTGTATATGTGATCAAGTACAAAAAAACATAAACGTTGTATCTCTCTCAGGACATAGAAATATTTTCAAGATAAAAAATGAGGTTGATCCGACACACTGATCATGTCATTGACTGTTTCTTTTGCCAGTCATCCATATCTTGTTGTAAACCCTCCTTAGATAGGAGGTTTTCTTCAACATTTCATTCCATGTAAATATGGCAAACAATTATAAAATTAAAATGATGCTTCAATAGCAATGCTTCTTCTAATAATGGAATCAACAAGTAGTTTTGACATCTGTTTTCTCCATTAAACCATTTTACAATGTTCTGAGAATATCCAAAGATCTGAACCAATCCCACCCCCAAATGAATAAGCCAACAAAGTAACAGTTTTAAGGATTCTAGTTCAGCATAATTATTTGATCCAGTGCCAATGCCCACCGAAGCTTTTATGTTTTTTTGAGGATTTGTGAGAATGACTAGGCCTGCCCCACAAATATTTTGAGGATCTGATGCTCCATCAAATTATGCCCACGGGATGTCTCCCTTGATTTGTTCTACTCTTACTTCCCTGGTATTTTTTACAGAGTTTGGTAGAGGGATAATACCATAGACTGAAGCACATTCTACAACAATGGGAGCATGTTAAGGAGCTAGGTCCTTGAAGATGCTCTGATTCCAAGCCAGCTAGATACCCCAAGAGACAATTAATGAAAGGTTTCTCATATTTTCTTCTTGGGATTCATCCCACCATATTTTCCATGCTTCCCTGATATTTTCTCCAGACCATCTCTGATTTTTTCCTACTAACCTCAAAGTTTCATCCCATATGCTCTTACTGAAAGGGAAAATTAGAATCAGGTGTTTAACTGATTCCTCCTTTTTTTTTGCGAAGTGTGCACCATCTAGGACCCATATTGTTCCTTTTCTATAGGTTGTCCCAAGCTGGGACTTTGTTCCTTAAAATACACTACAATAATAGTCTTGATTTTGCAGGGCTTTTAATTTCCATAGAGGTTTGTACCATCGCTCCGGTGCACCCCATCCCCTTCTTGTCATTAGGTGACTATATTCATACTTTGGAGAGTATTTTCCGGATGGTGCATGTACCCATATCAACATGTCTGGATGATCCCTAAGACGGACATTTGTTCTCTGCAATTACTTAATGAAATTTTTCCATTCCTCAATCCATTTGGGCTCCATTTGCATATCCTTCATTGATTTCCATGCTTGATGTCAAATTGTCAATTGGCCTTCCTTCTCAATATGGTTTAAGTAGAAGCATCCTCTCTAATTTATATGAGTTAAGACCTCTACGGATAAAGCATATCCCTCGTTACATCCTACCCAAGGATCCAAACCAAGTATGGTTTTCTCTCCATTCCCAACATGCCAAGCTAACCCTTTTTCGATGATCTTGATTGAATCCAAAGTCACCTTCCACACAACTGAGGCTTGTGGAAACCTCTTACTCATACTCCTCAGCCATTCATCCAATGTAATCAAATCGATATATTTTCTTTTGATGACCATTGTCAATAACTATTGAAAGAAGTCTCCATCCCAGTTTTGCTGCTAGCAAGGATGAAAATGTTGTAAGGTCTTTTAAACCCCATCCCCCCACTCCTTTGGCGTAGCTACCTTCTCCCAAGCCACCCATGGCAATATTGAATCCTCCCGTGATCCAACCCATAGAAATTTGTTCCATAATTTCCTTATCCGAGAGATCATTCGTTTGGGTACCCATGTTAATGCAGTCCAATAAATAGGAATGGCCATAAGAACTAACTTAATCAGTACCAGCCTTCCCATTCCTGACAACCATTTATAAATCCAATGTTTTACCCAATTTTCGATTTTGGACTCCAGCTAGAACTAGTCCTAAGTCCTATATGTATCTGGCTTCAGATGAAAACCAAAATATTTAAAGTTTTCCTTCGTCCTCTTTATTTCAAATGGGAGCTCCTATGATCTCCTCCTAGTTTCAGGCCTCGAGAACCCTTCCATAATCAAAGAGGATTTTTGAGCATTAATACACATTCCAGTAACTATTATAAACAAATTAAGAATTATTTTAATCTACCTAATATCAATCCTACTTCCATCACTAAAAGGAGGATATCATTAACAAAAAATAAATGTGAAATATGTAAATTTAGAACCACTTCGATGCCTTTTATGTCTCCTCTTCTCCTTGCTTCTAAAATAATTTGACTAAGTCCTTCTGTAGCTAGGAGGAATAAGAGAGGGGATAAAGGGAATCCATGTCTAAGTCCTCTTTGGCTGCGGAAAAAGGGAGTAGCAACCACATTGATCAAAACAGTAAAACTGATATTTGAAATGCAACCCATTACCCAGTTTGTAAAACCAATGTTAAACCCCAAATGAGTCATAAGATTTCTAATGTAAAGCCAACTAATTCTATCATATTCTTTAGATAGATCGATTTTTACAATCACTTTTTTTTTTCCGACTCATTTGAATACTATGCAGGGTCTCCTGAGCAACCCCTATAGCTTCATGTATATGTATGCCATCCAAAACCCAAATTGATCCTTGGAAATTTTCCTTGATATAATGGGCTTCAATCAGAAAAAAAGTAACTTTTTCTATAATTTTATATATTCAATTACAGAAAGAGATAGGCTTGAATTCATCAAATGATGAGGGGCCCTCCCTTTTAGGGATTAAAGCAAAGAAGGTGGAGTTGAAGGGTTCATATAGTGATCCTTTGTCCCAAGATTCCTCTACCACCCTTGTAAGTTCATCCCCTATCGTCTCACAGAAATGTTGGAAGAACTCCACTGTCCACCAATTCAGGCTTTGGCTCTTATACTTATGCATTGACTTTAAAATTCATTCTACTTCCCCTCTAGACTCCGGTACCATGAGCATGTAGTTCTCCTCTTCTTCAATGTACCTGGGGGGGAATTTTGGGCAACCCAGATCACCTCAGCTATTGTAACCTCTGTGGGAGATTTGAAGAGGTTTTTGAAACGATTCCTTCCTAACGAGGATAATTCATCAAAATATTTTGCAGTACCTCCTTCCTCCTTATTTAGACCCCAGATAGTGTTTGTGCTTTTCCTTCCTTTTGCATTGTTCTGGAAGAATTTTGAATTTTCATCCCCAACAACCAACCAAATAGCTCTGCTTTTTAGTCTCCACTACTATTCCCTATCATTTAGAATTTTCCTTCGATTTGACTCCAAAATTTTTATCCTTTCCCTCTTCTCTGTTGACTCATATCCATCCTCTTCCGGACTCTCTATATGAGCTAGTTCCTCCCCTATCCTGCTAAAATCAACTTCTTCTATGATTTTCTTTATTTTTACCCATTCAATGGTTTCGTTTTTCATGCGCTTAAGATTCTCCATAAAAAGTATAGCTTTTCCCATTCCCTGGTCATCTTCCATTGGCCTCCAAGTGTCTTTAAACAAATTATTATATGATTCTTCCTTGAGCCATGCCAGATTAAGTTTGAAAGGAGATCCTAGTTTTTGATTAGCGCTTTTAATATCCAACAGGATAGGTAAATGTTTTGAGTCTCCTATTTCCCCTGCCCAATGTTTGAAAACAAGGAGTCTAGGTGCCAAGTCCTCTTTAAGCAGGAAACGATACAATCTCTTGGTTACCCAAGCCTCCCCTATTCCCTTGTTCCTCCAAGTCGGTCTCGATTTTATCAGCTTAATGTCAATAAGCTTACCATAATGGATCTTGTTCAAGAAATAATATGCCAGTGGGTCAAGATGTGTTAACGGACCCCGGGCTTCAAAGAGGCCCAAGGAGAAATTCAGATCCCCTCCCACCACCAAGTTCGGGTTATCCATAAAGGATTTTGTAAATAGATTATTCGAGAAGGCTACCCTGTCCTGAAAAGTCCCATATATGTTCAAGATCAATGAATTTGAGCATAACTCCAAGGATTATACCTCTGCTCCCAGAACTTGCTCTGAGCCCCATGAGTTTAATAACTTCAGTCTTCCCTCTTTGACTCGCAATGTCAAACCCCTCAATCTTCCATGAACAAGAAGGTCCACCCCAGAACATTTTGTTCAAAACCAGACTTATACCCTCTCCTGCTCCAAGAGTTTCTTGGAGCATTATGTTATGCAATCAGCTCAGAAAATAGAAGAAAATATAGATCAACGACTTCAGAATTAGCCTCTTCGAGGTGGCAACCTTGTTTAAATTACACAAATGAATAATTCTTTGATGATACAAATGATAAAGCCTCCTTTCTATATATAGGAGTCTAAGGGGTCACAATATAATCAAAGTTGGCATAACAATAATAATATAAGGGCACAACAATAACAATAGTAGGCTTCTACGGAGCACAATAATAACAATATGAGGACAATAGGGGCACAAAAATAACAATAAGGGCTACAATGACAATAGTAATGGGGGAATCACTAGTATTGTAGGGACCTAACATACCCCTCTCCTTCAAAAAAGTGTTGTCCTCAACGCCTAACTAGTTATGAATACTTTTGATAAAATTATCATCCTCCCATGTCGAATTTTAAGCGAGTAAGTTCTTCCACTTGATGATATAATCAGAAATTGATTGATTTCATAGTTTTTGAGTTCTTGTTTCTGTGACTGCTTCAAGTTCCAATATGATTTTCCTTCCTCGTCGAGTTCTAACAATATTGTTTGAATTGTGAGCTAGTCACTTATAACCTTATCTAAGCATGAAACATGGAAAATTGGGTGCACTCGAGAAGTTACAAGCTCCAATTTGTATGCCATAGTACCAATCTTTTGCAACACCTTGTACGGACCATAATACTTTGGTGATAATATATTATCCTTATTAGCTTGCTTGAGGGACATTTGTTTATATGGTTGTAGCCATATAAATACCCAGTCACCTACATCAAAACTTATTTCCCTCTGATGTTGATCTGCCTGTAGTTTCATTCTATTCTATGCCAAAGTGAGGTTATTCTTTAAGAGTTGGAGAACTTGTTTTTTATGCTCGACGTGATATTTCACGGCTTGAACCTTAGTATTTTCTCTTAAATATGATGTGATGGATGGTGGATGATATCCGTAAAGTGCCATAAATGGGGTCATTTTTGCTATAGTATGGAAGGAAGTGTTATACCACCATTCAGCCAGAGGCAACCATTTGACCCATTGTGTCTATTTATTAGATACAAAGCAATGAAGATATCCTTCCAAACATTTGTTTACTACCTCAGTTTGCCCATCAGAGTGAGGATGATAAGATGAGCTATGAGCTAAATGAGTACCAAGACAAGAAAATAATTTTGTCCAAAAATTTCCAGTGAAAATGGGATCTCTATCACTTACAATAATCTTTGGGTTCCATGTAGCTTTTGAATTATTTCCATAAATGCAATATAAATTGTACTAGATTTAAATGGATGAGATAATGCACAAAAGTGTGCATACTTGGTAATTCTATCAACTACCACCATGATGACACTCTTTCCTTTAGACTTGGGTAAACCTGTGATAAAATCCATTGAAACCTCCTCCCAACTTTGGCTTGGAATGGATAAAAGTTGTAATAGACTTGGGGTCTTAATTGTTTCAACTTTATTTTGTTGGAAAACCAAACATTCCACCACAAAGTTTTGAATATGAGATTTAAGGCCATCCTAAAAAAATTCCTTCTTAACGATGTGGTAAGTTTTAAAATTCCTAAGTTCCCTCCTAAGGGAGAGGTGTGCAATTCCATAAGAATATTTTATTTGATTT